>CAJUYH010002588.1:1670-12396 GCA_910591685.1 Galerucella tenella
AAACCAGGAGTAGAGTCCACGGTTGAACCTATAAAAGAATCTTCAATTGAAAAGGAGTCAGGACTGAGGCCACTAGAGGAAACTGCAGTAAAACCAAGTGTAGAGCCTGCAGTAGAAAAAGGAATACAACCTTCAGATAAATCAAAAGTTGATACTGCAATAAAACCAGAAGATGGATACGTAGTGACACCTATCGAAGATTTTGCAAAAAAACCTGAAGAAGGTTCAAAGCAAATAGAATCTGCAGTAATACCCGGAAAAGCCATACCAAGAGAAGTGACTGGAATTGAATGCAGCGCAGAGCCTACAGTGCCATCAGGTGAAGCGTATGCACAAAAGCCCGAAGAATGTGCTGCAAACTTATATGCAGCAAAGTTAGAAATGGAAGCTGCAACAAAACTAGGGAAAGATGCTGGAATCCAATTAAAAGTGGATATACCAAAAGATAGATCTGGAATACCGGAAGTAGGAATAAAACGACAAGAGGAAGGGAAAGCAGAGCTTGATAAATCAATGCAACCGTTAGATTCGAAAATAGAAAAACCTGTAGGAAAATTGGACATGGAGCCTGCAACAAAACTGAGGAAAGATCCTGCATTGCAATTGAAAGCAGATACTCCAGAGTTAAGAACTGGGTTACTACCAGAAAAAGAAATGAAACAACAAGAGGAAAAGGAAGCAAAACCTACTAAATCAATGCAACCGTTAGATTCAAAGCAAGACAAAAAGCCAGAAATTAAAACTGGTACTGAAATTACAGCGCAATTAAAACCAGAAGTGGAACCATCACTGAAGACAACCACAAAACAGACAAAAGTGGAAACAGATTTATCACAAAAACCTACGGATACTAAACAGAAGCAATTAGGAGATGAGGAAAGCAGTCCCGCCGAAACAATTATCGGCAAATCAGAGTTAAAACCAGAGACGGAACAGAAACCTGTACCTGAATTGGATTCAGTATCTAAAGTAGGAAAAGAGATTGGGAAAATATCGGAGCAACAAACGGGTACTAAAATAGATTCACCACTGGCACCTGTGGAAGAAGAAGCAACAATAGAAAGTGGAGAAGTGGATACAGAAAAAATAGATAAAAAAGAAAAAAAGAAGGAAATAGGAAGAATAGACACAGGAGATAAAATGGCGGATAAACAGGATGAGAAGATGAAGACTGAAGGTAAATATTTGTTGAAACTACTGAGTGAAATTTGATAGGAATTAATATCAACATTTCTTTTATTTTCCAGAAAAAAAATCTAAGGCAGATAAAGATGCAGGAAAAGCTAAGGTTGTAGATGATTCAGAATCTAAAATTGACGAATTGGAAATCGATAAAGAAAAAGAGAAACAAAAAGGAAAAGTAGGAGCAAAAGGAGAGGACAAAGAGAAAGAAAAGGATATAGAAAAAGAAAAACAAAAGGGAAAATTAGGAGCAAAAGGAGAGGACAAAGAGAAAGAAAAGGATATAGAAAAAGAAAAACAAAAGGGAAAAGTAGAAGCAAAAGGAGAGGACAGAGAGAAAGGAAAGGATATAGAAAAAGAGAAACAAAAAGAAAAAGTAGAAGCAAAAGGAGAGGACAGAGTGAAAGAAAAGGATATAGAAAAAGAGAAACAAAAAGGAGAAATAGAAGCAAAAGGGGAGGACATAAAGAAAGAAAAGGATATAGAAAAAGGAGGACATCAATTAAAATCGAAAGAAACTGGGACAACTGATGCACTGCTCGATGGTGAAAAAGAAAAACTGAAGCCAAAACTAGATTCGAAAAAATTTGACACGACAATTGATGAGAAATCTCCCCAAGAGAGAAAAGAAGCCACTGATTTGAAATCCAAAGCGAAAACTCAGAAAGATCAGAAGGAATTTGACAAAGAAAAAACTGAGCTCACTCCAAAGTCGAAAGCTGGTATTCAGGATATTGAAACCAAAGAAAAACTAATTTCCACAGTAAGTGATAAGAAACCAATAGTGAAACCGGGAGAAAAAACAGAAATAGGACTTGATGGCTCTGAAATAGCTGGTGAAAAATATACTGAAACAGAAAAAAGTGTAGTTTCCAGGAAAGGGAAAACTTCTGGAACAAAAGATACTCAATCAAAACAAGACCGCGAAGCCGAAGAAAAATTAATTTCTGAATCTCAATTGTATGGAACTGAAGAAACAGCTGAACAGCTGTCTGACTTAGCGTCTGAAACTCCAGATCAAGATATAGCAGTAGAGAAAGACGTGCAGTCCGGAATAAAACAAGAGGGAGCGAAAAAATTGTTGGATGAAGATAAGAAGCAGGCAGGGAAACTGGGAATTGAGGATGAAGAAGGTTCGGAGGCTGGTGACGAGGATACAGAAATTGAAGCAGTAGTTGAGGCTAGAGGAGACAGAATTTCTAGAGACATAAGTGTACAAAAACAAAAGCCTGGAGATAAAACTGCAGGACGTAAGACATTGGACGGTGAAACATTTGATAAGGAAGCAGATGGTAAGGCTCCAGCAGCTTATTCAGAAAAACAACTCAAATCTAAGTCGAAAATTGAATCAGAAAAACTTGAACTTGGTCAAGGAGCTGGACCAGTAGATACCGCAACAAAACAGAAATATGCTACTGCAGATGAATCGAAGAAAGAGCATAAAGATGATGTTCTTGACCAAGGAGGATCAATACCAAAAACCACTAAAAAAGCAACTAAATGTGCATGTACTCAGCTAAGATCAAGAAAAACCAAACGACCCACTCCAACACAAGAAACTTGTACCTGCGATAAGGGCTTAGTTACTGAATTATCCGATCAATGTACATGTCACAAATTATCTAAAAATAAGCAATATACTTGTGCACAAACCGAAACCGTCTCGAAGTCATTTAAATCATCTTCTTGCTCTACAGTTGAACAAAATTTCCGGGATAGAATTAAGCGTCCTAAGGAACCAAACCGACATTTCAATACAGTTCCTTGCCGCAGTGAATATTCGCCTTTTAATATTGAAAAAAGAAGTCCCACTGGTGCCGGCCAATTGGAAAGGTAATAAACATTTATTTAAAACGTCAGCAATTGTCGAGAAACTCATCATCATATTCCAATGTTAAAGTTTCATGTCCTTCTTCTTTTGACTCTATGTGCTCTTTTTGTAGCACTGTTTATATGGCAATACTAGCTGTCCTTATTGGTCTTTACAGTCTTTTCACAAGGTCTTTTTTCCCTTGGACGAGCTGGTCACAGAATTTTATATCTCCAGTGAGTTATTTTCCCGCATTCTAAGACAACGTGTGAGGCTGTTTCCTCTTCTTACATCCAAAACCAGCAGATGGGTCCATCTATATACAGGGTGCGGCAGATAAACGGTCAATTAAAAATATCTCGAGAACTAAAGGTATTTGAATTATAAAAATTGGCATGAAGGGGTTTTGAATAATGAGCTATTCAATGAAAATATTGCCGTAATCATTCTACTTTCGGTTATACCAGAAGTCGCACATAACTTTGTAATTTTTAATGGAAGACCCTGTATATTTTCCAATTTTAGGAATATTTACGTTATTTTGAACATTTTTTGTTAATTTTTTCTTATTCTTTTGGGAATCAAACCACAATAACAATACTTTGAGATCTATCTTAACAAAAACGAAACCTAAAAATGAAGAACAATCTTCAAAAAATTGCATATAGGTATCAGATATCTTGTGAATGCGACAAATTCTATTTAGGTTAAACATCTAGACCATTGAAAGTCCGAATAAGTGAACATAATACATCAAAGATAGAGAGTTCTTTAAGTCAGGTATTTGTAAACATGCTTGGGAAGAGGGGCATAAAATTCAATGGGATTCGACAAAAATAATATTGAAAGAGCCCAATAATAAAAGACGAAAAATCAAAGAAAGTGCTTTGATACAACTAAATGCAGATGAATGTGTAGCTAGTATTTCAACCGAATGTAGTCAAATTTGGTTACCAACGTTAGAAAGAGAAATTTCCAATAATCAATTACCTGCGTTATCAGGATAGCATCATAAGTTTTTATCCAGGTTTTCTTATGATTTATCAGTGGAATAGTTGTTAATCGATACACACTTCAATACACAAAATCACCAAACTAAGTTATACATATTTTGAAAACAAAAATGATCATACACAAAAAAGTAACAACAAACGCGTTTTATTAACATTTCCAAAATAAGCTAAAAAAAGCGCTATCCCAATAAAAAACCGTTCCTGGAACGTGCACTTCACTGGATTCCATTTCTAGTAGACTATTATATCGTTAGAATGTCATAAAATAAAATATTTTATTTCACATTTTACCAGAGGTGTGATCTACTATGAATGGACCTTAAAAAAATTTGACAACAAAGTCTTGTAGTCTTAAACTTAAAAATATTATTGATTGTCTAGTTGTCATATTTTTTCGTTGTGTCAGATAGGGACCAAAAATTATTTTATCAATTTTATTGCTAGTTAATCTTGACAACGGTAGCTGGAACGCTACCGAAACGTCGGAATAAAAAATAGAAAACATTATTGTGGTTTGATTCCCAAAAGAATAAGAGAAAAGAATGAGTAATGCCACAAGGAACTTACAGAATATCTTGTTAATACTTCCCTATACCTATTTTCAACCGTTTTTGAATTGTAATGTTTTTTATATGAAAATGACACTTTTTAACCATGTACATAAAATTCAATAACCTCTAATGTAATTTGAATAAAAGTTTAAATTTCTTAGGAACTATTTACCACATACCGCTTCATCGTTTACACTGTGAAGTTACCTTTTTTATTATACAGGGTGCTGTCAAAATTGAAATAAAAACGGAATCCACAATCTTCGCGTAATTCCATTTGTTCAAATGGGACACCCTGTATGTGATTATTTATTTTAGAAGAATACGTTGTCCACTATCGATATGTATAACTATTCCCTATACCTATCACCTGCAGATTTCAAATAAATCAGCTTTATACATTTTTGTCACAAAAAATTAATTTATCAAGTCGCCTATGGAATATTCTGACAAATGTCAGTTATTGTTAATGTTTGATAGTAACCTTGTTGTATGCCGTTGTGTGAAAGGTATAATAATAGTTTGCCTTTAATTTTCTTAACAAAATGATAATGGCATATTTTCATTAAATAGCTCAATATTCAAAACCCCTTCATGCCAATTTTCATATTTCAGATACCTTTAGTTCTCGAGATATCTCTAATTGACCGTTTATCTGCCGCACCCTGTTTATGCCAGTAGTAGGCATACTTTTCCTGTGACCAGACAGTAGTAATCCAGTCATTTTCTTCATATGATCCCTGGTTAGGTTTATTGAGTTGAAAATCACCTTTCACTTCTAATAAATTTGATGCCAGTACTTTTTGTAGCCAATCCTTTTCTGGAGTTCCCATTCCGAGATTTAAGGACACCAGGAGAAGTTCTTGTAAATGTCGAGAAGATCCTAGTTTTGCTGAGCTGTTAAATGAAATGTTGGAAGGTACTACCAAACTAATAGACAGTAAAAGACAAGAAATTACTAACTTGTTGCACTGTACTTGTGACAAAAATAAAGATGAACTCGATTTTGCTAAAGTCTTATTACAATTATTGGATGAACTCGGTTTCCAAAAGAAAATCAAACAAAAATGCAGCTGTGTGAAAAAGGTTCAAAAAAGAAAATTATCCAAACAAGGTTGTTCATGTCCGGTAGGCGGTAAGTTCGTTTTATTATTATAATTCATTTGGATACATTCAAGTCAAATCCCCGTACTTGATGAGGATTAAGGATATCTTCAGGTGCAGTGAGTTGTTGAGATGTTACAGGACAATACATGTATAAGAGCAAAGTCTATATATTCCAATAAATCCGGTCACTCCTTTGTTCGTCGGAAAACGCCGGCATTTTTTGTGGGGAGTCGTAAATCATGTGCGACAGCGAATGAACATTTGTATTGATATAATCATTATAAAAGAAATAACACAGTTTAACATCTACTTGGGACAAAACGAATACAAATGAACAATTATTTAGGTCAAGTCCATTTGGAGTGTACTCTTTAGCGTTGTATTGAATAAATAAATAAACATAATGAAAAATTAACAAACAAATAAGTATTATGTACATTCTTAAAAATTAATAAAAACTTGAATAGTTATAGATTTCTCAAGATTTTCAATTTAGGATGTTCTTTATTCTTTCTAAAGGTCCTTAGTGAGGAATTTTCAAATTTCAGTGTATAATAGATTCGCACCCAGGTATTCCCATGGGAAGTTTGGGCAAGGATGCGAAAATGCGATAGTAGACAACTTGGTCTTCAAGTTCAATCCTATTCCTACATCATCCTGCACACATGAATTATTGAAATTGTCAGTGAATATATTTTCTTAAGAAATCAGATATTCACTGGAAATTTTTGGAGAAACTGTCAATCATCCAAACCGTCCCTGCTTACTACCTTCATAGACTTTTTTTTCGCAGAATGATGTGGATTGGTCACAACCTTCCTTATTGCGAATGTTTAGGCAAATATCGCATTTGTGTTTAACAAAACACTTTTGCAAAAAATATCCACCCACATAAACCAGGGCATTTCTGTGGACAAATCCTTATAGTATTTCCTTTTTATGTCCAATATTGGCTGACCTTTTTTTTTCTTGGCCGTAGTAAACAATGATATCCTCCCTTTTTCAATAAATCTGGCGTTATTGTCTGTAGAATTTCATTGGCGTCCTCTACACAATTGAGCCCTCTTTCTCGTCACAATATCTGAGAGAAAATAGTTTCTCAAATGCTCTGCTGAATTGTATTGGAGTGGGATTTTTGGCGTTACCACAGGCATTCCTTATTTGACCAAAATAGTTCTCTAGGCAGTCTTGGTTCAGATTGAGAGTCAAAAGAAATTTGTATCCTTTCCTTTCCTTCAACACTTCCCATAATTTGATAGTAGACGAAATAGTTGGCCTCCAACCATAAATAAACCTCAGGCTTTTCGCTACGTCCTGCAATACGTAGTCATTATTTTTGTCCTTCTTCCTTTGAATAACTTTCAAATTTAAAAACAGTTCGTCCATTTCTTTTAAAAAAATGATAATTGTTCATGAATTGCAGTATTTTTTCTACACGAATCCACGCAACAATAATTTCCATAAGAATGCATCGCACATAATCAAAAACACAGCAGATAACGCTCGCACAAATTAAAATTCCAGATCACTTTCTTGGGCGCACCCGATACAACGCCCTGCTACTACACCACCGTGTAAGTCAAACAGAACTGAAAAATCAATAAATCCCACATCAGATGTGGGTTTTGCCGGTGAGACGGTGGGTGTCGGCAGGAGGGGATTCTCGCGTTGTCGAGAGAGTGGCCGGACTTTTTGGAATATATAGACTTTGATAAGAGTGTCAGCTGGGGCTGACCTTGCAGCTTTGAAGATACCATCCAAATGACTTGTTATGGTTTTTTGTAGGCCCATCGAAGGCAGTGAATGATACAAATGAAAAAGGAAAAGTGGGTGACATCGGCAAAGTACGTTGTGTTGACACATGTTCAAGAAAAAAATGCACCTGTCTAAGCGCATTACAAAGACCAACTGACTTAAAATTGATACAGTCACAGCGAAAGAGCATGCAATAGTGATTGGATATCCCCAAAGAAATTGGAACAAATTTTTTTAGAATAAATGTGGAAACTTTTTCATTTTCTAAGAAGTACTCAACAGGTCAGTTTTAAAGGGGAGCAAATACATAAACTGTTGTTGAAATATTTTGTTATCAAATAATATGTTTTTCTACGACCGTGCGTTTTAACCCACTTTCCCGTACGCATTTTAGCTTTGAAAGTGTCACTTTACCGCACTAGTGCGGGAAAGTAAGATTATGCAAATTTTGACCTTATTAGATAGTTTTTTACTTCGGAAGTTATAACTATTGTTACAACAGGTGAATAAATAGTCCATCAAATAAAATCTACATCTTTTCTAGCTTTTTGTTGCATTTTTAATTTTTTTGGAAAATATAATAATGAAGATATTTTGATATAACCCTGTACATTATTTAAAGTAGTATCACAAAACAACTATCAAACAACCCGGGTTTGATATAAGAAAAATATATCAAAAAAAATTCTTTCATTTACAAATGACTTAACCATCGCCGTCATCTTCATCGTAATCTTTATGTGACCTTCAGCCGATGCCATCCTCATTAACGTCATCTTCTTACCAGTTAACACCAAATAACTCCACTGGACCGGCAATTTTAAGTAATTCACAGAATGCAACAAATTGTGTTTCTAATATTAATATTTATATGTACGGTCGTAGAAAAAATAATGTTCCCAACTCATGCGTAAAGTGTCTTTCCCGCCCTTGACCGCTTGCCCGAACTCCGCTTCACGTCGTTCGGGTCAACTGCAGTCGCGTGCGGGAGAGTATCACTTTCCGCACTTGTTAGGAAAATAACTATTTTTTTCCATTTTCAGGTATTATCGTCCATTGGAAACTTTCTGTTCTGTTTTGTCATTTTTATAAAGTTTGGTCCAAATTATATACTTTCAAAAACTTCACTGTATTTTTAGTTAGACATCTCTTAAGGTCATTTTAGATTAGACAATTTTTCGTGCAATATTTAGTCCAAGTTTTAGAACAATATTTGGAATAGATTTCTTGTGTGAAATATTGGCCAACTGTTTTGAGCTATTTTAGAATTTTCCAAAATTTATTGAACAATATTTAGGTCAAGATTCTGCGCAGTGATTTGATTTGATGATAAAATAAATATGTTTTGAGATTTTCTCAATTAACATTCCAATATCTCGTTTATTCCAAGACATATTCTTCAACCACTCCAATACATAACCACAAATTATCAAGATTAATGTCAGTTTCAGTAATAATATAACAAGAGAGTGAGAATAAATTGAAAATAATTTGACAGATTTTTTGAAAACTTGTTGCCAGGCTCCAAATGGCAACAAGATTGAGCAAAATCTGTCAAATTACTTTCCAATTTATGTAACTCGCTAGTTATATTTGACTAGATTATTTTTTGATCCACAAATTTTCACAATCAAAAAGTTCAATAAAACTATCATGAAATTATTGAAAAATTTAATTCTTGTCTTTTCATGTTATAAGGCCAATCTTTCAAAATCAATGCCAGAGTAGCTGTTGTAGTAGATTGATCCAGAATATAATTTCTTTCTTTGGTGAAGGTCTTAAATTGTCTCCATATAGACTGATTACTTATTAGAGTATTTTTAGAAGTAGATTCTATAGTATATTACGTAACGTGTGCGGAAAGTGACATTTTTCACACGAGTGGGAAATATTGTAGCACGAGGCATGAGCCGAGTGCGACAATCACACGAATTTGAAAAATCAGTTTCGCACGAGTAATGTACAGTATTTTTCCTACGATCACGTGATAATTTCACCAAATAATGTGTAATCAACACCTGACATATTGATACACAAAATGTTACGATTAAAGTCAAAATAATTGATTTCAAAATTAACAATAACTATTATTAGTGACAAAAATTCAAGTAGTTTAACTATATAATATAGGTAGGTTATTACAATCATTAATTGGTTGGATAATTATAAAAATTGAAAGTGAAATTATTATTGTTCATTATACTTCATACATACTCATCATAAAGACTTTTCAAGAATGAATAATATACCACAAGGAACATACAGAAAATATGATTACATTTTCTTACCATTTTAAGAGGTAGTTTGGATGGACTTCTGACGAAGAGTACGCGGGTTCGATCCTCGACCACGCCCTAATTTTTTTTTAATCAAGAAAATGACAAAAACTCCACTTTTAAAATAGATTGCTTCAAATTTAGATATTATGCCCGTTTGTAATTATCAATGATTTAGTACAAGTTTTAGTAAATTTTTTAGGATCCTAAATAAATGATGGATACATAAACATTTATCATCAATTTTTCAGTCAATATTGAAATTGACGAAACTTGTCCTATTTTTGTTCAATTTTAATTGATAGAAAATATTTATAGAACCAGTCCTATTTTCTATCAATTAATTGACAACTTGGAGCAAACATATAGGGTAAACTTTATTTTAAGGTTATTGATTTTTTATTTTTCATGGTGGTGGTGACACTGGTTCTGCTACATAACCATAACAAATAACAATAATAACAAAGATTACATATTATATCGTTTATTGAGGGGGAGAATGTTGTGTATGTGAAAGCTTTTCGTTTGAGCTATTTTAAATATCAAAAATGTCGTGGTCTCATGATCAAGTACTTTGACTTATTGAACTATATAAAGAAAGACCTTGTCTTTACATAGTTAAAAGCTCTCAAGATAAAAATAACCACATGAAGGCTTCTCTTTCTTATATAATTCCTAACTACTACTATATTAATAAGAGTTGCTGCTACTAACTATAAAAGTTCTGTGTCCATTTTTGAGTGATACCTATGTAAATTGAAAAATTCAAATTATTTGCTAAAATCTGTGACAGGTTACTAACAAAATCATACTGCTCAGTGCGCATAACCACAACCTAAATAAGTGACTAAAACATGGCGTGTTGCAAACACATTTTTTTCTTGTCAAAATTTTAGTGTCCTAAGTTTAGGATCCTAAAAAATTGACTAAAACTTGTACTAAATCATTGATAATTACAAACGGGCATTACATAGGTAAATCCTTAGAACATAAAGTAGTAAGGAAGGAGCGTGTGCTACATCTCCCATAATA
>CAJUYH010002588.1:12796-25105 GCA_910591685.1 Galerucella tenella
TTTAGATGCTTTCGAATCCATTTCTTCAAATCGTTCAAAAAGTATTTTTAAATGTAAAATGTTTGCATTGAAACATTCAATGGTGAGTCTAAATGATGAAACTAGAAAATTGAAATCAGTTTTAACCAGCTTAGAAAATCAAAATTCCAAGTCACAAAGTCAAATTAATACTGTAAGAGAAATAATAATGAAAAGAAATAAAACCTTAGAAATGTGTGAGAAACAAATTAAAGAAATTAATAGAGAAGCAACGAATATAAGAAACGGAATGAAAGGGATTGTTGGTAGTAAAAATGCTGCAAAAAGATATCCTGAGTCAAAAAAATGCTTTACTAGTTCTCAGATCAAGAATTTCGAAATAATGGAATATCTGGAAAGTAATTTTGAACGTTGTAGTGAAAATACCAAGCAAATAGTGGAGAAAAAGCGTCAAATAGAACATCACAAATATCTGGAAAATCCACAAAATGTAAAAAGAAGGGAAAAATTAAAAAAACATAATAATAATCAATGTGCGGGAAAAATTAGACAAGGAAGAGTATGTAAGAAAAGAAAAATGGAAGATATTAGAGGATTGCACGAAGATAAAACAAATGCATCAAAATGTAGGTCATTTTTATACAGTGCAACGTTTATTAGCTTGAATGAATATACAGTGCGAAGCAAAGAAAGAAAAGTATCAGTACCTTTGGATAATACATCAACAAATATCAAAAATAAACTTGAAAGAATACAACTGAATATGGATCAAACAAAGTACACTCTACCAACTGAAACGAAAATAAAAAGGCAGCAACCTAGTACTTATTCAAGTGCGCATATACTTAATAACCAAGTACCCATGATTAAAGTAAATATTATTTTTAAAAAATCACTACAGAAAAAATATTTCCGAATAACAAAATCTGAATCAGAGATTATATATTCGCAAGGTTCACAATTACTGGAAGATACATCGTTTAGATTGACAGTCAGTACGAAATCTGAACCAAAAATGAGTTTGCAGTCAGATACCTTAAGCATAGAAGATCGAGAAGATGATGTAAAGATAATTTATGACTCATATTATTCACAAAATTTCAAAGAGTGTTTGAAATCCAATAGAGTTATAGAAGAATTAAAGGAAAATGATTTAGTAGCTTTAAAAGGAACAGAAGAAACAAAATCTGATATAAAAATGGAACAAATATTTGGGGAATTGGATAAAAAAGATCTTGAACAAGTATATTCAAATAATATAATGAAAAGAAAGTTGTACAAACGCTTGCGAATGCAAATTAGAGCTACTGCGCAACTAAAAGTCCTTCTGAATTACAAATTTGAGTCGACTATATCGTTAATAACAAAAAACATGTTGGAAAACACCGTAAATATAACTAAAAAGGGATTGACAGAACGAGAGGACCAAGAAATAAATAGCGATAAGGTTAATGATGGAACAATTGAGCGGTATTTAGCTTCAAGTGACCAAAAAACAATACATTTGAAAAAGTTTGCTTCTAATACGATTAATACAAAAGCCCCAATCGAGCTTCGATTATCGAAATCAATGCAAGAGATAATTTTTCCAAAAATTCAACTCCAGCCGTTTTCAATGAGGAATTATTCACAACTACAGTACAAACTCTTGTTGCCTCATCAAAATACGCGAGGAGAATCTGCGGGTTCTGGAAATCAAGAGCAAAATTTGTTTTGTAGAGAAAACGCATCAATTCTTGAACCAGACTCAGGCGAAAACCTAAGAGTTCAACTTGTAATTAATGGGGGTGACAGCAGCGATCAGGTAAAAATTATTTCTGCATAATCCTTTCAATCTGTATCTGTATCGGCAGGTGTAGGCCAAGACTCACCGAACACACACTTTCTGATCGACGATAGCTCCCGACACTCGCATAAGACATGCCTGACAGTTTCATCTTCCTGTTCACACATCCTGCATAGAGGTGTGTCCACTAGCCGCACAGTATGGAGGTGTTTCCTTAGTTGACAGTGGCCAGTCAGAAATCCTTCTGTTAAACGTAGGTTTTTCCTGGTCATCGCCAAATATTTCTTCGGCGCCAGCCACCCAGGGTCGCCAAGGGTGAACCTAACCAGACTGCATCCTTTGATTCCATTCCATCTCTTTAGGGATTAAGCATGAGTGTAACGTTTGGCTAGTTCCGCAATTGTCGAAGTCGTTAGGCCATAGGTGTAACTGGGTCCTAAAATTCTTAGCCCAGCCGCTTCCCTAGCTGAAGAATCAGCAATGCGATTACCTTTACTCCTGTCGTGCCCTTTAACCTACCTCAGGATAATATTGTTATCTGCCGAAGCGTTAGCTTAATCTCGTGGTAGAACTCTAGTACTAGCCCCGATTAGACAGGTTGTCTGTTCAAGGCTAATAGGGCTTGTCTACTATCAGTGCAGATTTTTATGTTTTTGCCAGAAATTCCTTTTCTGGTTAGTTCTTTTGCGACAATTGGGATACTAGCCAGTTCTGTTTGAACCACGCTGAGCCTTCTCTCATTTTTGAGCCATCTTATCAATATATTGCTTATTGTGGGTGGCAGAGAAATGTCTAGGACAAACTTCACAGTATGCTAACACGACACTGTAAGCCTAATAGGTATTCAAAGGTAATGAGGTTGTCAAATGCAGCGATGTTCAGTGGGAATAAGAAAGTAAATCTTGACTCTTAGCAAAGAAAATACTGGTACCAGAATTTCTACATTATTATTACTTCATCTCAGGTGTCTACCTGGCTCTACAGCTACTTACAGTACAGTTATAAGATTCTGGTTGGGTTTGAATCTTTATATAGAATTTTATGTTATTTTTGTTACAGACTAACTCAAAGCCAATAAGAAACATTAACATTCATGTTGAGACACAAACTCCATCGCCAGCTGAAAATCATAAGGCAATCCCAGAAACAAGGGAACAATCCACGGTAACTAACCTAATTAAGTCGCTAAGGAACCAGTCTGTACATATTTCTGAAAAAAAGACACCAGAGCCAACACAGTATAAAAAGTTGGGCAGTGCAAATACAGTTATAAGGAAGAAGCCACTAACAAAAGAAGTGCCACGTACCCAGGGACCAAGTATATTTAATAAAAAGAGACCGAAAGATGTGAAGCTGTGTGAAAAGAGCGGATTAGTAGAAGCAGTGTTACCAAAACGAGAAAAAAAAGTTGTGGAACAAAGATGTAAAATTGTGAATAACAATCGAACGACACAAAATAAAGTGAAAAAGATGAAATCAATAGAAAAAGAAGATCAATTGAATGAAAACAAAAAGAAAAATATTAACAACAATAGCTTGGGAAGTAAATCAATTCCAGAATTGGATAGAATCGAATGCGATTTAAGGAAAGTTGTACAGCAAATAACAAAACTAGAACTTGAAAAGTTTTTCAAAAATCAAACAGATACAGTAACTAGCATTGAAATGGAAGAAGCTGCTACAGATACAGATTCAAAGTTGGAATGCGAAATGAATACTATAATTGAGGAGATAAATGAGAATGAAAACAAGGGTCAAAGCTTAGAACTATTACCAGTAAGTGATGAAATTAATGATGAAGCGATATTTAACATGATACAATCCTTGGAAAACTTGCAAGCGGGTTTATCCAAATGTCGAACTAATAAGAATATCCAATTCCCGATAGAACATCTAGAACAACTGTTTACTGTTTTTATAGAACTTATGATTAAATTGAATGAATTTCGCAAATCAAATAGTGGAGTGGATAAGAAAGTAGTAAGTACAAGTGAAGATGTAATTCCCAATGTTTGTATAACTCAAGAATCAGTACCAACAGTTTATAAAGAAATTGAGAGTGAGATGGATGAATACAGTGAGATATTAGAAGAAATAAATACAGATGGTCAGCAGATACTAATTCAAACAATTACGTCTATGGAAGAAACTCAATTTTTAGACGAAAACGACTCAAAAAAAGAAGATATCTATGGAGAAGATATTGTTGAAGAAGATATCAATGAAGAAGATATCAATGAAGAACAAATAATAATTGCTCAAAAACAATGGTCTAAAACATCACAAATATATGAAGTGAATTGTCGATCAGATGGAAGTTCGGAAGAATCAGAAAATACTGACTTTGTCACACCTCCCAAGCGTGTCAGATTCGACCAAAACACTTCACTCGAAATAAAATCTCCAAGTAGAAATCTCAAAGCCGATAGATTGAAAATGAATCAAGAAAAAGTAGATTGCGGTGTTTTAGTGAAACCAAATGCCAAACGTAACTATCATGCGAGTAAATCAATAACCAAAAGTAAAGTAGACTTTGGTACTTCCTTTGATTTGAACAAAAAATATATTTCTCGGTCAAAAACATGCACCTGCAATTGTATGAAGTCACAAAATAGAGGTAATTTTGGAATAATAACCGAACTAATGAGATCCATGGATAAAACGCATCACGTTGATAAGTTCAATTTAAAAGCTCGTGACTTCCAAAATAATTATGACCAATACCGAATATGCCACACCGTTACGAACCTTATGCGAGGCTTGGGCGATGAGCAAAAAGTAACTGGACCTACTACTAAAAATTGTACAGGAAGATGTCAAAAAGTAACAAACGATAGTGAATTTCAATCTGCTGGTAGAGGAAAAAATTACTATGACTCCGCCGTAGTAGATCTGAGGAAAAATAACCCTGGTCATGAATTAATTTATAATTTAAAACAGTTTAATAGTAAGTATCAGCTAATTATTGGAGCTTTTTAAGAAGGTAGCACTTCCTCTTATTTGCTTCAAGCGGAGTATCCTATATTTACCATTGTAACGTTGAAATTGGTATTATATTTCCAAAAAAGACTCGCTGGATGGAATTGAGCAGGCAAACTCTCTTGCAAGGTCTTTATCGAACCAGAATCTACAATTGGCATCGCAATAAGTTTTGCCAAACAAACTCCAAATAGTACAAATACCTGGACAGCAAGAAGAGCGTTAGACTTCTAGCTTAATTTAACATGATATGTTCAAAGGCTTTTTTACACATACTGTGAAGTGCCTTTTAGACCTATTCACCGCAAACCCAACCTAACCTAAACTTGCTTCAAACTGTATTTACAATACTAAAGGTGTTTTCGATTATTCACTTTTGGCTGCTGGTAGCACCTCGTAGTGACTGAATTTCGTTCGTTCATTGCCGCGGGCGTGACGCCTAGTCTTACCTTCCCATTGCCTCTTGAGCACATACCGAAAAGTATGAGCTTCAAGCCACGGACATTAAATATTTGATGTTTGACCGGTTTGACGTATATTTAAAGGTTAAGATTGTGCTGATTACGATTTAAACCTTACTAAAAATATCTAAATATGCAAAATTATATTATGCATAACATTATGATTGAGAACTGTTCTTCTGACAGCACAGGAAATTCATTGGCATTGGCACATGACAAGTGGTTTTAGGGATCCTGAAAAGTCGTGTTCGTTTTGCTTAGAAGTCGTGACAACTGAAAAAAATCAATATAGTGTCAAAATAAAACATGTAAGATCAAAATCAGCATTTTAGGGTGGCCATTGTTTTAACCTGAAGTAAATATTCACAGTATTTACAATATATACAGATTCACAGTTCGATTTCTCCTTTTATTTTCAACTGCATCCAAAATCAAAAATATTTCAATAAAACTGAATTGGGTTTTTTAGGTAGACGTCAATCAGCTTTCGAAGATCTGCTACCATTTGGCAAAAGATTTGTCCTCACTCCTCGACGGTCATATTACTGACATACTGTTCACGTTACTCATGTGTAATGTACTTTATAATAAATTTTTCATGATAATACACAACCAATTTTCATTGAAATATGTGACTACGAATAATCAAAATCATACGAAAAGTTGTGTTCCACATAACTTGATTAAGTGAACCAAAGAAAGCAAATTCTGTTCGAATACTTCTTGTACCGAGCTGTTAAGAAGATACCCTTTCATTGAACAGTCTTTTCATCTCCGCTAAATACCAATCATCCAGATTGTCATTTTCTAAAAAAGGAATTGATCTGCCAAATATATTGCTGGCTGTTTACCTCGTAGTACAATTCTATCATTAAAATCTCCATTATCTCTACAAAAAGATTACAAACATTCCTACGCTTTGAAGTGAGTAAATAGCATTCCTAAACATACCTACCAAGAACCATTAAATCTTATTTGATCTTGCTTAATTCGGTTTTTCAAGTCATTAAATAAATCTTTACCACAACAAATAAGAAAAAAACCTATTAACATTATCGGTACTAGTAATCTAGTACTATTCATTCAGATAAAGATGGTATACTGAGTGTCTCAAATTATTTTTCAATTCAAACAATTTTAAAAGTTTTATCAATATCCGAGCATTACAAAATATTATACTTAATTGGAAACATTCGGATGAATTGCAGACACGTGAACATGCCACGTACAACTGACCATGAAAAAAACATGGTTAAGATCACAAACTGCTTTTATTTTTCAAGGCCAGTTTCTTAAACTTTTTGTTATGGGATTTGGCAGCTCTTGTAATGTTTTTATCAAGTAAAAATGGGTTTACAGTTGAAATAACAGACTGTTATGTGTGTCAATTGTTTTAATTATTACATATTCATCCTATTCTGCCAGCATGCGTAGTTAACTTCTGAATTAAATAAAATGATTATGTCCATCTCTGATCATTTTATATCCAATACATTTTATTTTTAAATAGCTCTTATCATACGTACTCCAGCTATCACTATTATAATACAGGCGGCTAATTTCGCAACTGAAAAATAACAACAATATTGAATTATTTAAACCTCGTTAGAGAAAATCAAAATCGCTTTTTTGAGACCCCTGTAAATCAAAACCTATCGAATAGGAGAATTTCACTTAAAATTGTGTAATATATAAAAGTGTATATAATAGATTTTCGAAATCCTTTTTTGACATTTCCTCAATTGTCGAGAAGATATTCATGATACCATAAATTCAACTAACAAGCTGAATTCTTCAAGTAATGATAATGAGAACATTTGTAGGGACAGCCTAAATTGATTGATTTCAGCAATACCTTCAGCCTTCAGCCTTTGAGCTACTGGTTATACTTTTGTAGAAGCTTTTCACAAAATTCTTCTTGGAGGAATCCTTCCTTGGACACTCTAGTGATTTAGTGCTTCCTATTCGAAGATATGATGTGTGAAACTATATTTCCTCTCTCTGTGCTCTCTAGGCTCTCTGTTTATGCCCTTGGTATGCATGTGCTTTTTTAGGATGTTGTTACCCATGAATAGTCCCATCACATTATTTATTCTACTAGTTTTTTAAGGGGTGAGGTACCGCTTTGAACTATTAATAATACTTACCGCGTAAAATCATAGTTTATGCTTCTACAGAACGCTGAGGATCATGATTACCTGTCCAATTATACCAGAAATTTTGAGTATTGCACCTAATATGTCAGATTAATGAGCGTAATTTTCTATTGCCCTGAAGTACACGCAGGTGTCAACTTCCTCAAGCCAAGTGACGTCATTCGCTGTCGAATTGGCACCCGCTCGGTGCTCAAATCGGTCCATTTCAATCTAAACCACAGAATACACCAGCCAAACAAGAAACGAAAGCCGGCTTAAATCCTTTGATGTTTTGGGGGCAAAATATCGTGACCTCCAAACTGACGTTGACAGATAACAGATCAAACCACAATAATGTTTTTTATTTCGACGTTTCGGTAGCGTTCCAGCTACCGTTGTCAAGATTAACTAGTAATAAGATTAATAAAATAATTTTTGGTCCCTATCTGACACAACGAAAAAATATGCCAACTGGACAATCAATAATATTTTGAAGTTCAAGACTACAAAACTTTGTTGTCAAATTTTATTAACGTCCATTCATAGTAGATCACACCTCTGGTAAAATGTGAAATAAAATATTTTATTTTATGGCATTCTAACGATATGATAGTCTACTAGAAATGGAATCCAGTAAAGTGCACGTTCTAGGAACGGTTTTGATTGGGATAGCGCTTTTTTTAGCTTATTTTGGAAATGTTGTTAATAAAACGCGTTTGTTGTTACTTTTTTGTGTATGATCATTTTTGTTTTCAATACATGTATAACTCAGTTTGGTGATTTTGTGTATTGAAGTGTGTATCGATTAACAACTATTCCAATGATATATCATAAGAAAACCTGGATAAAAACTTATGATGCTATCCTGATAACGCAGGTAATTGATTATTGGAAATTTCTCTTTCTAACATTGTTAACCAAATTTGACTACATTCGGCTGAAATACTAGCTACACATTTATCTGCATTTAGTTGTATTGAAGCACTTTCTTTGATTTTTCGTCTTTTATTATTGGGCTCTTTCAATATTATTTTTGTCGAATCCCATTGAATTTTATGCCCCTCTTCCCAAGCATGTTTACAAATACCTGACTTAAAGAACTCCCCATCTTTGATGTATTTTTTATGTTCACTTATTCGTACTTTCAATGATCTTGATGTTTCACCTAAATAGAATTTGTCGCATTCACAAGATATCTGATATATGCAATTTTTTGAAGATTGTTCTTCATTTTCTGGTTCGTTTTTGTTAAGATAGATCTCAAAGTATTGTTAGATTTGAAGCTGGTTCGAATATTAAATTGATTACCAATTTTCTCAATTCTTTCTGACAAACCTTTAACATACGGTATTGTCAAGTTTTTAAAACTTATGTTAGCTGAATTATTAATATTATTATTATTATGGGGTATTAACAATGAGCCTTTCTCTATATTCTTGATTTATTTATTTACAAATTCTGCCGGGTAATTATTGGCATTTAAAACAGTTTTCTCCTTTGTATTAGAACAAATTATTCTGGCCCTATCGTATAAAGATTTCACTACCCCTTTTTAACGCTTATAGCATGATTTGATTCAAAATTCAAATACCTATTAGTGTGCCTCAAGGAACTTACAGAAGATATAACAGATCAAGCTACACCCAGAAAATTGTTCAAAAAATGTAAATTAAATGTTAACTACACGCAAAAAGGTGAAATCTCAAATAATAATTTTTGATTTTTATGACTTGTTTCGACAAAGTTTTAATTGTTCAACTCAATTTATGAATTGTTTAAGTTAATTCAACAGCTTAACAAATATTGTGAAAAATATTATAAATATAAGTTTTAGCTTCTGTTTTTGGAGTAGGTACCATCCATTATTAAAAATAATTAGCTATTGTTTAACCAAATGAATCTTATTTTCTATATTGTTATCGAAATACATGTGTAAGTATGTATTTATGTAGCACTATAATATGTGGGATAGGGTGAGTCTAAAAACCAATACAATAATAATTTACATAAATAATTTCAGTAAAATTTACCGATGATATAAATATAAATTCAGTGTTGAAATAAAATTACAATAAGCATGTTGCTTGGATATAAATTTTTATTATTCATATATTTGAAAGTTACACTTCACCAGATTATGAAATAAATTTCACACCCAGAGAAAATGCACTGATATCTGTGACAACGAAGTTATAAAAAAGAAGCGACCGTAGACTTTTCTCCATAGATATCAGAGTTTTTTTTGTGTTTTTCAATTATTAGATTTGAGCTATTTTTTGGCGTTGAACCGTATTTAATAATGTTTATCCAATTTCACGTCATAGATTTGACGATGGCGAAAACGAAATATTTTTAAAACATATGTCGTCAAGAAAATAAAATCACAAAACAGCCTAACCTATAGAAGTGAAAGTCTAATAGGATTACCTAGAATGAAAAAATGAGGTGTCGAACCCATCCACTACGATCGCTGAAATTCTTCTTCCCTTAGTCTGTTTCTCGGCCTCAGCTGCCTTGCCTATTTCGATAACTCAATTGCAACTAGCGCTTCAGGTGGATGGGTTTAGAACTATTTCAAAGCGCTTTTTTAATGGAAGTTAGTTTATTTGAATGACTAATGCCCGATTTCACTAACCATTTCCTAAAGTCAGGTTATACCTAAAACGAATTTAGGATATCCTAAATGCAATTTACATTTTACCAGTTTGAAACTTCATTTTTGTATTCAAGGTCATCCTATAAACTTTCACTTCTATAGGTTAGACTGTTTTGTGATTTTAACAGATAACGGGCTTAAAATGGCGACTGTGAGACATGCGCACTCAGAAAATGAATTGTAAAATAGCACAAGCTTCGTTTCTTCTTGGGATGGTGTATTCTGTGTCTAATCCACTATTACCTGTCAAACATCACTGCAGAAGCTAATATTTGTCACTGGTAATAAATCAATTGCTCTTGATAGATAACAGAATATAGGTTTGTTCCAACAACCACCTTCTGATTAGTACGTGAACATTCGTGAACGTATTTATGTACGTATCAAACGTTCGAGAACCTGTACGTGAATTAATCCATGAACATGATACCCTATGCATTGTTGGAACGATTCTACGATTCATTTTTAAACTGTTACCACTTTCAGGAACATTATTACAACCCTATAAGTTCACGTTTTATTTATGTATGATTTATGTTTATTTACCATTATCTAACCTTTAGGGCGAGTTGTATCAAACAGTTTAACTCGGTTTAATGATAACTGATGTTTAGCTGATTGATGTATTTATTATCAACAATTACATCAGTCTACACATCAGTCATCATTAAGCCCAGTTTAGGTTTGATATTGTTTGATACAACTCGCCCTAAAATATCAACTGACAGTTTGGACGAACGGTTCTACATCCAAATCTCTGATGAAAATGATCGTTCGCCGACACGTTCATGAACGTGTCCAGTTTTTGTTGGAACGCATTTTTATCAGTCCATCGAGTTGTCGGAACTTGTTGGAACAGAAATTTTGTTATGCGCATGATCGTGACGTTCACGTACGCATCATTTCGCTTAGTTGGAACAAACCTAATGTCAACAAATTGAATTGGTTGCCAGCTGATTTTACGCTCATTATATTGCTCTATGAATTAGATTAGAGAGTTTTGGTTGGAGTAGATGATAGGGCTATTAATTCAAGTGCAGCATTTTTAGATCTGTTGTAGTCCTCTAAATCTACAGTAACATTCTCCAACCGGGCTCTTTTCAAGTTGAATCGAAAATGAACCAGCTTGGCTAGCTCAACAGGAAATTTTGCATGTTTGTCTGTCAATGATAATAATGAATAAATCTACTGTTATTCATCTTCTCCCATCATAAATTAATTCACACCTTTCAAGACATTTGTATTGGGCCACTGCGTATATCTTCAAAAAAACTGTTAAGGTGTGCGCTCTGATGAAATTCAGATAGAACCTACCTACTTCCTATAAACTATCTAAAATCGTTTTGTTTAAAAAGTAAAGTATTGTAAACAAAAAACATTTACAAAACCAATCAAATAACCGTTAAGCTTTATCAGCCTTGGGCTCGGTGCTTGAAAAAAATTGAGTCAGTTATGTACACACTCAACTGAGATGTAATATATAGGGTCTCGTGACTAGTTTTAGGCCATTGTAGATTAGTTTGCTTCTGTGATATTAGACTATTACAATTATAATGTTTCGGTACGTCGTTTTGGCTCTTTTGCTTCGGTTTTCAGCAGGAGAAATTTTTGATTTCTCAGATATTGATGATGATAATTTGCTGTGGGGCAAAAGTGACAGTAAGCATTTTTATTTAACTTATCAGTTTTAAGTTTAATGTTAAGCGAACTTTAATATTATGAATTCAAATAGTAGGAGTATGTTATGTGTGTTTTAAAAATTAGTGGTATTTAGTGTTAAATAGTATATTTGGATTAGACACTTGACAGTGCGCTGGAATAAGTGAATTTTTATATGATAAAAAATGATAATCTAGCAATTTCTAATCGAACTTGATCCCTCTTCACGATCATCACATTTTTTTTAAACAATTAACGACGAACTCACTAATCTATTATATTTGAACAGGGTTTTCTGCCAGTCACTTCCTATTTTGGACAACGCTTATGTCAAAAAATGTACCGGCAACACAGATTACAAAGAGAACAGATATGAATCCCGGTGAAACATCAAACGATTTACAGCTTCGTCTTCAATGACCTTGGACCTTTAACTCGGTATGGCCGCGATGTTGCCAGTTTAAAATATTTTCTGAATTTCTTACCAAATTGTAGTGTTGACTCGGGGACAATAACAATTTCCAGGGCCGGATCTAGTTTTTTTGGAAGTTTCTACTAAATCTTCAAAACTGCGCCATGAATTAAAACAATAATTATAATCGAATATATAAACTGCTCCAAAAAATTAACGCACCACTAACAAATTTGTAATTA
>CAJUYH010002588.1:25205-64204 GCA_910591685.1 Galerucella tenella
AACTTCCAATAAATAATCTCTTACTATTCGGGCTGTGTGAGGTCGAGTACGACCCGT
Organism: Galerucella tenella; assembly: GCA_910591685.1. Lineage (NCBI taxonomy): Eukaryota > Metazoa > Arthropoda > Insecta > Coleoptera > Chrysomelidae > Galerucella > Galerucella tenella. Next base: position 25,263 of record CAJUYH010002588.1, read on the forward strand.
TAACGAAATTCCACCCCATACCATAACCGAGCCTCCGCCGAATCAGGTGGTATTCGCTATATTGCATTGTGCATATCGTTCTGTTGGCCTTCTAAAAACACGAACACGTCTATCGCAAGTATGCAGACAAAATCTGGACTCATCTGTCCAAAGAACTCTTTCCCAGTCAGCTTCCCCCCAGTTGACATGCTCTCTGGCAAAGTTTAACCGGGCTCTACGATGATCTACGGTTAGTGCTGGCCCTCGAGCGGCAATGCGAGGTCTCAAATTATCTTGTCGAAGACGTTGTCGGACGGTTTCCAAGCTTACTCGAATCCCATGTGCGTTTTGAAGCTGAGATTGTAACATTCTTGTTGTTACGAATCGTTGTCTTAAAGCGGAAAGCCTTAAAAAACGATCTTGGCCGGGGGTCGTGATACGATGTCTGCCTTGGCCAGCTCTTCTAATGTGCTCACCAGTCTCCCTGTATCGTTCAACCATACGCGATTTTGTTGTATGGGACACATTAAATCTCTCACCTATACGGCGATAACTCCAACCTTCTTCGTGCAATACAATGACTTGTGCACATTCATTAGGCGTCAAATTTCTGGCTTCACGTTGCATGTTAACAATTTAACCAGAAGAATATCACAAGACTTAAAAATTCAAATGTAGCAGCTAAAAGTCAAACGACTAATGGCCTATTTATCTTACAAGCAATTATAGGAATTCAGAAAAAAACTCAATAACACAACAAACACAGTGAAGATAATTTTAGTATGTCGTTAAAATAAATAATATTTAATGCTCTTCCAAAATTTTATGAAATATTTTACAGTTTGTTCAAAATGGCAAAAAAATTCAGAAAATATTAAGTGGTGCGTTAATTTCTTGGAGCAGTGTATTTATGTATTCATTTAGTACCTATATGTACATTCTTATGATTTGTTATAAATAGTCATTACTCTTAGGAGATTAATTAATAAATACATTTTTAGATAACACAAATAATTACAAAAATCAACCAAATTTTAAAGTACAAATCACTCTTATTTATTCATTATCAAAGGGAATACAAAATACACCTATGTACCTTATTTTCGTTTTCTTCCCATTTTTCAATTTTATAATCGGCTATCGCCTATTTAAAGCTTGTGCTACTTGTGTTTTTTATCTCATTTGTGTTATATGAGCTTTATAGAACTTCGGTTCTCAGCTCATAATTTATTGTAATAATAATTATGTATCCACTTTATTCTCACGTAAAAAACAATATAATTAAATCGGTTGACAGTAAATTTCCCCTTACAGAAATACAGCTGAAGCAAACAGAATGTCAAGTACAATCAAAAAGCGGCTTAAAATATGGCACCTGCATCCCATTCACCAGTTGCTTGTTGTCAAAAGGATCATCAAATGGACTTTGTGGAGTACTTAAGACTTGCTGCGTATGTAAGTTAAACTAATAATAATAGTTTTATTGAATTACAAATCCTTTTTCTCATTATAATTAGATGAAAACACCTGTGGAAAATCTAGCGATGCTAAAGTCAGTTATTTCGAAACCAGTGAAGTTGCTACCGACACAACTACATGTGAATATACTGTCAAGCTTCGGAACAAAAATATCTGTCAAGTTAGGTAAGCAAAACTCCACTACAATATAACTCCCAATATTTTGTGATGCTTCATCTGTTTTTTATAGGTTAGATTTTGTTAAATTCAATCTAGCTCCAGCAACTCTTACTACACCTCAATATTCTACACGGAAGGCATATAAATGTGTAGATGACATACTTCATATTTCGCCTAACAATTTCAAGATTCCGGATCTTTGTGGTAATAACGACAAACAACATGGTAAGTAAAATTAACATCGAGTGATATTAAAATATGTAGATATTGATTGTCCTCCTGGAAAGGAGAGTGAATAGGAGAATGGGAAGAAATATTAACGTAATTTCTAGAACTTTGACATGTTTTCCGATGGAGTATATTTAAAATCAAGTGGACCAAGCTTAAAAGGGTCTTTTATAAATCATCATGAATCATCGACCATACTTGTGGCTATTTTTCTACACGCTATATAGTCTATATAGAAAGGACAAGGAGTAATAAATCATTCATTTAAGTAGATTTCATAGACGTACCAAAATACATTTTAAGAGGGTATACCGTAAGGTACATTTTGTATTGAACAACCCAGTTTTCTTAGAAACATTATCGGGAATATTATTTTAAAAGAAAGTAGGTACATTAAATCAGTACTTAGTATTAGTTCTTTTAGTAAAGTTCTCTTAGAAACATTATCGGGAATATTATTTTAAAAGAAAGTAGGTACATTAAATCAGTACTTAGTATTAGTTCTTTGAGTAAAGTTGTATGAAGTTGTATGGTTTTCATAATATTGTAAACAGTTGGAATATATTTAAAACATTTGTTGAATGTTAATTGTGCAAGTACCAAACAATGTCGATAAGCCAAGGACCATCTAAACGACCAAAAACAGGTCCATTATCTTTAAATGAAAAAACTCTGATATTGAATTGTTATATATCATTGAAAAACAAGGATCCAAGTGCAAGTGTTGATGATATTGTGGAATTAACGGCTGCTATGTTGTGTGTTGCTAAATCAACAATTTATAGATTACTAAAAGAAAGCAAGAATGGAACTCTTCAACCCCCTAAAACTCCTTCAGGCCGAAAACCAATTGAGATCGATGAGTCATTAAAACAAAGACTAAGGCGTAAAGTCCATGGATTTTACTCACGAAAGGAAATTCCAACACTTGACAAAATTATGACATCAGTGCAAGAAGATACGGACTATCCAAAATTCTCCAGAATGACATTATGCAAACTTTTGAAAGATGTGGGTTTCAGATATACAAAACATAATAGAAAATCTCTCTTAATAGATAAACCGGAAATAGTTTTTTGGAGAAGAGACTATTTAAGAAGCATTCGACATGCCAGAGAACAAAACTTGAAAATCTTCTACTTAGACGAAACATGGATAAATGATGGATATACAGTTTCCAAATCTTGGCAAGATGAAAACATTAAAAGCGGAAGGCAGGCATTCGTGGAAGGTTTGTCGTTAGGTTTGCAGCCACCATCTGAAAAAGGAAAAAGACTTATCATTGTCCATGCTGGAAGTTCTGAAGGTTTTGTTGATGGTGGATTATTAACTTTTATTTCAAAACGCACGGGGGACTATCACGAAGATATGAATGGGGATGTCTTCGAGGAATGGTTTGTTCAAATGTTGGATCTGATTCCAAAAGGGGCTGTTATTGTTATGGACAACGCAAGTTACCATTCACGGTTACGAGAAGCATTGCCCACAAGTCGTTGGCGTAAAGCAGAGTTTTTGGAGTGGCTTATTTCGAAAAATATTAAGTTTCCAAAAGATCCACTAAGGAAAGAACTGTACAGAATTGCAAAAATGAACAAGAATAAATACAAAACCTACATTGTAGAAGATATGGCTTCTTCTCGTGGTATATCAGTTCTTCGACTTCCCCCTTATCATTGTGAACTTAATCCCATAGAATTAATATGGGCTCAGGTAAAGGGGGAAATTGAAAGAAAAAATACTACTTTTAGAATAAACGATGTTGTGAAATTGTTTGAGAGTGCTGTAAGTCATGTTAGTAAGGAAAATTGGACAAACTGTATCGAGCATGTTATCAAAGTAGAGGCAAATATGTGGAAAATTGACAATATTTGTGATGATTTCATCGACCCGATTATTATTAATGTCAACAACGATTCTTCCTCTTCCGAGTCGGATATAGAATAAAATGTAAGTAATAAATGTATTCCAATAATTATTTATTTTCATTTTTTATTATATTATAATTTAAAACGTATTTTTTTCCCAAAATACACACCACTGCATTGCGTTATTGCTTATCTGCTAATCCTTTAACAATGAAGAAACCTAAACTTTGCTACAACTAAAACAAATACGGGGTCGATCTACCTGGTTTTTAGATTTACGGAAGAAATGTAATTTAAAGTAAGAGATTTATCAAAAATTTCATGGTGCTCCCTGTAAAGGTTTTGCATACTTAATTAGGATTTATTACTCCTCGTACTTTTTGTACATACTATAGTGATAAAATCCTAAAAGCCCAAAACTGGGAACAAGATATTTCAAACCCAACCGCAATTTGCTACTTTTCTCCAAAAAATATTCAGATATCCTCTAAAATTTTAACCTAATTTCCAGTTTATGTTCACGTGAATCAAACTGATGGTGTGACGAAAGGCGTTTCACTAAAATTGACGTTAGCGAATAGAAATTACAATCCTTCATTGTTTACTCCATCGTGGAAGATAAAAATTACCCAATTGGAATGTCCCGGAAAACGGAGCGGGATTAATTTTGGAGACAACCAGGATGTAATTGAGGATTTCCATCTACTTGGTGAGTTAGTTTTTCTGATAATATTTTTATTTTTGACTTTTCAAATTTTTTAGCTCCCCTTGGTGCTATACAATACTTCACTGAACATTCCGGTTATTTCAAATCCTTCGGCTTTGATGGTTCTGTAAGTCAACAACAAAGCTATACTTATGGTCAATCATATGCCATTGCGTTCAAGAGAGAAATTAATGTTTGTGGAATCAAGTAAGTATAAAAAAATAATGACCACACACTTTGTTCACAACCAAGATCCAATTCGATTCTTTCATTCTAAAACAAGGATAGTAATACACACAGCAAATGTCACCGATTCCAATAACAGTGTCGTGCTTTATGAGGATTTTAATTAAATGGAAATATTATTATGTTTCTCATTATTTCCATTCCTATTTCGATAGTTTGGATATATTCAATTACATAAAACAATACTACGTATAACATAAAACTTTAATAAACTTTGATTCAAATAAATTGAGAAAGTTCGGAGATTTCATTAGTTTAACTCTCCTTTTTCTTACATTTAAGTTCTGTTCAAGGTTATATTTCAAGGTTTTACAGTCAATACAATGTTTTTCATGATATTTGTCGTATTCAAGACAAAAAACTTTTCCAAATAAAGTATAAGATATGAAAAATAAATACAGGGACTTGAAAAAATTGTCTGATTTGGTAGAAAAATTTTATTTTCACTTTCATTGTTTTAGATTTACACCTGACTACATCAATTTACCTTTCGACAACTCTTTAGGAATTCATAGAGATTCGGATTGTTATCATTACTTGTCTGTACCAGAGCTGTACTTTGATGATTCGTTATCTTTGTCCAAAGAAATGGTTTATAAAGTATGTCTATCAAAAGCGGAGAATTTTAGATGTAAGTATCCGAAATAACTATTAATTACGATAGAAAACACTTTTCTTTACAAACCTCTTTTTTTATAGCCTATGCACCAGGGCCACTATTCCTACATTTCAATTCGGCGACCACCGATTTTAATACAGACGAGACTAAAAAGCAGGGATTCAACATTAAGTATCAGTTATTAAGTAGATGTCCTTAGAAATATTATAGAAATCTATTCAGTTATTATATGTATTTTTCAATAACAATTATTTATATTTTTAGGATTAAATAAAACATTCCAAAGTATTTCCATATTTTTTTTTATTAGACATACAAAAATTTCACATAATATAAAACTTAATTGAAAATATATAGTCGTACTTAAATATTCCATAATATATACAACAAACTAATAAATAGATAACAAAAAAGTATTTCATATTTGAGTCCAAATACTGATTATCGAATCTTACCGTAATTATCTAAATAATAAAGAATACCTTTGAGCCGAGTTTTATTTTTCATGTTCTCCTCTTTGTAATAATATTTAACCATAATGTTTATTGACAAATACTAACAAAAATAACAATAAGTTGCCAAAAATGTGAATACTTTGGCAAGTTTATCTGAAGCCGCGAAAGGAATGCATTCGATATTGCCACGTTTAACTATGGAAAAGCTAAAGTGCTAGATATGTAGTCATAATAATTAGAAAAGGGACTTTTTATTATTAACAATATCACTTATATGATTAAACGTTAATTCTTTAATGTGCTTGTTTCCTTGGATTTTTTCTATTAACATTATTTTTTCAATTTATGAATATTAAAAGATGAGCACTTTTCCAAATTTGTTATGGGCTTCTTCAAGCTCTGGCAGCGTTGTACGAAAACCATAATTACCACACCCTCCGAATTACATAATTGGTGATTTTTATCGAAAGCTGACTTCTTATTGGCAAGCGCGTGCGTGTGTTCTTCTCTCTCACTCCGTCAATTGACTGATATTGATTCATCCAGTGGCGTTGGTATTGTCAGTTACCTTTGTATTTTACTCTTACCGATTCCCCGTAGTTTCAGATAAACTTGCCAAACTATACATCCCACTATGGCATCGCGAAGATTCCCAATAAATTTCACCATGCTAATTAATCATCCTATTAACCGACATTCTGGTAGCTGGAAATCAAAATCACTCCAATATGTCGGGGAATGTACGACAAGTGACACATGACATATATGGAGTTAACCTCGTTTTTACTTGAAACTTACTAACATTCAATATTGGCAGATTTAAAAGTAGAATTTATCTGTACATACAGCTCTATTTAGGAGAATTATCCTGTTGAGACATTTTTCACGGCGTTAACAATAGAGAAAAAATTAAATAATCAAATACAATATATCAAAGGAAAGAGAAGACGCAGGCGGAGGAGAAAATGATTATATCACTGTATCAAATACGTCAAAGCTCTCTCACCAGTGCCGACTGTTATATTATTTGACAAGTATTGGTTATGATTTTAAGGAGATCCAGAATTATTAACAATTTTTGTATATTTAATTTCTGTAGAAAGGTTGTCTTCCCATACTGTAGGTACTTAATGGAATTCCACCTCCTTGTTTATATATCTCATTGGGATCATAGTCAACATCATAGTAGATTCCACTCTGATTCTGAAATGAAATTACAATGATTATTTTTAAAACGATCCTGTCAGCCAATTGTGATGAGAAAAAATACAAATCGACCAATGGTATCAAAATTACACTGATAATTTGCTAGTAGCAAATTATTTCGATAATTTTTTACTGGATATAGTAACCAATCAAATTACTTAATTTCCAGTCATGTGTCAAATTTCATCCAATCACCGCTGTATTACAGCGATAATACCCTACATGTGGTGTTTTCAGTTTGGTGTTTACTTTTTATTAAAAATTAATTAAACGTCAAACTGACAACTGGATTAAAAATGTCGGAAAGATTTGGTATTGCATCTTACGATTCAATTAATTTACCAATTGTACTTTTCACAACTGCAGTTTTAAGTAAAAATGAATAATTTTTGATTAAAACTAATAAAGTTTGTATTGAAAAGTATTAAGCGTCAGATTGACAATCAATTTTTTGATATCTTCAAAGTAAAAAATTATCTTATCGAATACTCCTCGGGTCTTGATAAATACTCAAAATTTTGTCGTAGAGAATCCTTCAAGCGTGTTGCTCAAAGATAATAGCCCTCGGCCTGCGGCCTTGGGCTATTATCAAGCAACACGCTTTCAGCATTCTCTATGACAAAATTATCTCGGTATTATCAAGACCCTAGGGGTATTACTACTGATAATTTTTGAAGTATCACTCATATTATTAAGTATAAAAAATAATCACGCCGAATTACATTCGTGGTAATAATTAGCACTCGTCTTTGTTGCTATTAGGAAATCCCTCTCGTGAGATTTCCATCGCAACAAAGATTCGTGCATCTAGTTAAAATTATCGAAAAATTACCACCACTTTTGTAATTACTGTTGATTATTTTTTTCACTTGTCAAAATCTGACATGTTGGTGGTTTTAACCAATAGCAATACATAATTCTAGCCAATCATTCGGTATTATACTGACTATGTCACTAGAGTAAATTGATAACTGACAAAATTTGAAGGTTTTGAACAGGCAATTTTTTGTCTTATCGCGGCAATTTTTTGACGTTTAATATATCAAATCTATCACTCTGTGATAAAATTCAATATAAAATCTTTGTTAGTGGTTTCTAAGGAAACTAAGTTGTTTATTTATTTATTTAACTGTCTTAAAATTATTAAAACTGTTTCAAAAATTTAAATAAGTATTATTAACATGAATAATAAAAGATTTGGAAATAATTCAATTATCGAAATAGAGAGTACAATTATTAAGCAAAGCATACCGCGAAATACAATGAAGACAAAAAAGTCTGCGTTGGAACATTTTAGAATGTTTCTGGACGCACGTAATTATACGTTAGAAAAGGATACTTCTGAACAAGTTATAGCGAAAATTCTTGAAGATTATGGTTTTAACATGAAAAAAAGAGATGGAACTGATTATACTGGAGCTAGTGTGAAAACACTTTGGAATACGACTGCTCAAATGGTTCAGGAAAAATATTTTCTAGAATTTAACATCAAAATTGATCCATTTAAAGATATTACCTATAAATTCGCTAGATTGGCCAGGGATACAAAAAGTAAAAAGCTTCAGGCTGAACCTAAAACCAGAAAAAGAAGTTCTAACGCGTTTACCAAAGAAGAATTAATGGAAATGGTAGAAAGCTATTCTGAAGATAATCCTGATGGGTTACAAAAAAAGTTTTTCCATTTATGTTCGTTCGAATTAGCATGGCGTGGAAATGAAGCTGCTAATTGTGAAATTAGTTACTTTAGAAAAGAATATGATAATAAAGGTAATTTTACTGGCAGGGTAGAATATAATCTTTTCCAAAACGACACAAGGAGGATCAAAAGCTTCATCTGGCAGTGAGTGGCTGGTAAGAAATAATGCTAACAACAATTTGTGTCCCGTTCGTTTATTTTTAAAAATTATTGAAAAAAAAAGAATCCAATCCTCATATAATAACAACAAGATTATTTTTAACAGTACATTCAAATTGGGAGAAAGGGATATGGTAGAAAAATTCACCATTGGGAATTAATACAATTTCAAAGTGGACAAAAATATCGGCAGAATCAATTGGTGTAGACACAAAAAAAATAAAAATAACCAATCATTCACATAGAGCTTCTGCAATATCTGCATTAACAAAAGAAGGAGTTAGTGAACAAGAAGTAATTAAGCTTACAGGACATTCTTCTGCCCATTCTTTGAAACCATATTTACAATTAAATGAAGAACACAATTTCCAACTTATAGAGAACCTTCAGGAAAATAAAAATAAAGAAAAGGAATCCTCAGTTTCTAACTTAAATTCATCACAGGTTATGATGCAAAACAATCCCCAAAATAATGCTACAACGTACAATTATGATAATTGTACTTTTTACATAAATAGGTAATTTTTTTTTCATAATGTTATTATTCTTTTGGCTTCGTATAATTGAAGTTTGCAATGAATAAAACGTTTAAACATATGATTTTTCAGTTTTTCTCTCGTGAAATAGTCATGTCGAATACCACTAAATTAAAAATTTTGTAAGGTAAAATTTTTCTCTTGTCGTATTCTAGTTTGTTGCTTTTAGGTAATTTTGCTCATGACATTTAATCCAAAATGTCATTCACAAAATTGCCAAGCAACAAACTTTCATGAAAATCGAAAAATTTTGCCGACAAAATTTTCACTCTCGTGGTATTATATATCGTCGCCGTTACTTCAATATGTCGTATGTCAGTATTTGTAACTAAATAATAGTAACAAAATGTCCAATGTGAAAGTATATATTTTATATACCTGCTAACTAATTACCAAAATATTCAAAGATGGCTTTAAAATGTCTAAAAAATTAATTACTATCACGTAAATATCATTTTGAAAAAATATGGGCATAATAAATAAAACATTTTTTTTAAATCCCGGAAAATCAACTTTTCTGACATACGACATATTGAAGTAACGGCGACGATATGAAAATACCACTTTTTCCAAATTCATGTTGTAATAACTTTGTCGTTAATAAAAGTTTTTTCATAACATTTTGGTAGTTTACATTTGTGATGATTCTAAATCCAGTGGTATAATCATATTTTTGATAAAGAAAAATTAACATAGAGGGCCTTGAAAATATTAACCCATGACAATTTGTGCCAAAATACTATTTTTGATACTGAATCTAACAAAAAAAATCTCATGACATTTAATCCAAAATGTTAAAAATGTCATTCGCAAAATTGCCAAGCAACAAACTTTCATGACAATCGAAAAATTTTGCCGACAAAATTTTCACTCTCGTGGTATTATATATGATAATTCTGCATCCTCATCGATAATACCTTGTTTACATTGAAACGTCAAAATTTTACTCATCATCTCATTTACTAATCATCCTAACGGATTCGTGATTTTATCAAACGGTTTGTTTTAATATTTTTGCTAAATAAACAAGTTTTCATGGAAAAGAGAAAATTAACGGTAAAATTTCAAGCACTAGTGGTATTACCTTTGAAAATCATCAAGCTCCACACTGGATATAAGGTTATATTCAACTCAGTTTGTTACAGAATCATCATCAATACGAAAAATCAGTCAAGCAACCAGCAGCTTCCCTACCTGACTTCACCACGAAAAATTTTCAAAATATATACTTAGTTGATTCTCAATAAAAGTATAATCTACTTACAGCAATAGAAGCATTGCTTCGACTCTTCGGTCTGGGTACTTGAAAATTTCTTCCTAACAAATCAGCCTTATCTTCTTCCTCACTAGAACTCGAATTATCCGGATGCCTAGCGCTTTGGATACTGGCCGCTCTAGCAGCCATCTGAGCTTGTAAAGTGAGACGTGGCAAAGGTATCGGCGGCAGGGTACCGTGACCATGAACTATAGGAAGGCTGGGATAGCCGAATAATGCTGATGACGGACGTGTTGGAGCTGTTAAACCTGGTTCAGGCTGTAAAAACGAAAATTTTTGAAAAAATCAAGGCATATAATGGGAAAATAATAACTTACGGCATAGTGATTTGCCTGAGCCATAACATCGGCAATTTGGGCCCATCTCAGTCTATCTTCCAACGTCAATTGGTAAGGGGGAGCACCAACTACAGGAGTTTTGGCTGTATTACTTGCTGTTGCCATGTATCCAAATACTGGACTTCCAACTGCTGCTTTTTGTTCTCTACTCCATCGACGGCTAGATCAAAAAATTTAATTACCACTTTGAAAAACTGTACAATTAGCAATAAGAAATCACTGACATACTCAAGCGTTGTCTTGGATACAAAAATGTTATGATTTACCTCCACATTACAAGGCAAACTAGAGTTAACCCTATAATTATAACTGCGGCTACACTTGCTCCAATGGCTACACCTAGAACTTCACCATCCAATTCACATTGAGCACCATAGTAGTTTCCTGTACACCTGTAAATTAATTACGTACAATTATTGTCAGTACACTGTTATTGAATGCATTAGACACAATTTCAATTTCTCCCATACATGGAACATAATTTAAATCAGTAATCTTGTCCAAACTGTTCTTAACCTTCATCTTATTTAGTTTGGTTACCTAGCATGAATGAAATAGTATAAATAAGACTTACGTGCAGATTTCTTGTCCACTCTGATACTTGCATTCTCCTCTATTATTACAATGCTGCGCTGAGCACTGTTCGCACTGCCTTCCAGCTCGGTGTTTATTATCTGACCAAGGATCTCGATAGCCTTCGAGGCATTCACATTTGAAACTACCGAAAATATTAATACATTTTGCCAACGAGTGACAATCGTGGAGCTCAGGAGAAGAACATTCATCAAGATCTGGGAAATTAAACAAACAACATGAAAAATTTGATAGAAATAACATAAAATCGTACAAACCTTGAAGATTAGAAACAGATCCAGGTGGACTATCAACCCACAAAGCACTTTCACCAACATTGTTGCTTCTTCTTTGTATCACTCCTAGGAGATGGCGCTGGATGTCTCCTCTTACTGTTGGTCTTGCTGTGTCAGCATTTTCGTCTAATTGTAAAGTGAGATTTACAAATACTCCGGCTTGTCCTAACGCTCTTTCTCCTTTGTATATTCCATTAACTTTAGCCGCTAAGAATTCATCGCTGAATGGAGTCATTGACATGGCAGACTCCAGCTAAAAGAACGAGAACATATTAAACTGAGCAACATTGTTCAACAAGTAAGTGTTTGTTCTAGGTTATTGATGATTTTGAGTAGAAGAAAATCTAAGCTAACCATAATAATTGAAAATATACTTACCGCTCTTTCTGCTTCAAACGAAAGCTGCTGATAGCTATCACTATTTTGATCACTGAGTTCGTTTGCCCAAACAACTTTTCTATCGTATAGCTTGTCGACTCTTAAAGACACTATTATAGACACTATCTTGCGGCAAGGATCTCTATGCTTACGTCTTGCCGTGCCAGGTCTGCAATGACAGGCGCTCACACCTGATTCTGTCTTGCAAACTTCATGTTGAGAAACGTCACAAGTCGAATCATCTCCCACAATGCAAGTGTCAATCCTGAAACAGAATTAGTTAACATTTTGATTGTTATGCCTATCCCCAATCAATTTAATGGCAAAATGGCACTTCGGCACACATGCTGGGAGAATGACGTTTAAACGTAAGTATCCTCAATTCAATTTCGTGCTGACATGCGCGCCGACTTGGAAGTGCAAGCTTGCAAGCTTTAAGCTTTTTTGGTGCGTGCCGAATTGTGTCATGCGCATTTAATCATGTGGACAATAATTTAGGTACCCTAACCCTATTTTATTTTATTATCTTTTTGTAAACAAACATACATTATCTTCTAATATCGTAATTATATTAATTTGTTGTCTTCGATAAGTAGTAACTACTTTTATTTACAAGAATAATCACAGGTTTTTAATTACCTCGTTACCTTAAAATAAGAATGAAAATGCGCATGTGCGATAACATTCAGGCAGACTGAATTGACAGGATTGAGGATGGGTATCCGTTTTGCAGCACGCGTGCTGAAGTGCCACTTCGCTAGCAGATTGATTGAGGATGTAGCTTTAGAGTTCAAAGATAATAGATAAATAATCTTATATCGCCTTACGGCAAAAATAATAAAACTGTTACAGAGTAACCCTTCGATTAAATGTATAAAATAACATATATCACCTCACAAGTGGTTGACTTGGTCGCGGTCTTCCGAAAATCGGTCTTCTTTGTGTCGGTTTCACCACAGAACCTTGCCTATGAATTTTTTCGTTCTCAACCACTGCGTATCCAGTTGCTGCAACTTGATTGCTTTCAGGAACAGTAGCGGTCGTTTTAATGGGCACATTTGTAGTGGTAGAATCTCCGAACAGATTAAGGTATGTTCTTTTACCGTCAATACTGACAAATCCTTCTGAACCCGATGAAGATGTTATAACGTCAGCACCGTGGACATTTTCAATATCAACTGCAAAAAAATCAAAATAAAATGGTTATTCTAGTAAATAATTTCTTAGAAGCTACTCTAAATTGAACTTTTTGTCACTACCATCTAAATTCATTATTAGTAATATTTTTGCATTCACCTGGTATGACGTATGGTTTTCCTTGTCCTCCAGATGATCCTCCTGGTCCTTGTATTGCAGAGACTGTAATATCAAAAATATCTCCGATTTGTCCAATAGGCGCTCTTGTAATAATCGGCTGTCTGTTAATACCACCAGGTTTATATTCAGTATCATCCAAGACAATACCAGGTCTAGGTCGGTATGGATAGTAAGGAAAACCAGATGTAGATGTTTGGTTGGTGCTGGTAGATGCTAAAATGAAAGAATAGATGATTATTTTGAGTCTTTATTGACTTGCTACAACCCAATACTACTTACTTGAAGATGTAGTTGGTGCAGCTGACTTAGAGCTGCTGGTTTCAATTACTGTAGTAATAATCGGAAGCTCTTCGGTGGCAGATGCAACGATATTGGTACGTTCCCCAAAACCGTCCACCAATATTTCAGATACATCAGACATAGATGATTCTACTAGATCAGACGTGTTAGAGACAATTGATGTAGCAGGGGTAGCGTTTAAAAACACTTCACTTGGAATTTCTGTTGAAGTAGGTGCTATTAGCGTAGTGCTTGATGGCTGCACATCTGCTGATTGTAGGTCTGAAGACGTGGGAGAAACAATTATCGGAGAAGATTCTGTTGGTACAATGTCATCAGTTTTTTCGATTTCTTGTGAATTTTCTTCTGTTGTTGAATCTATATTGAATGTTGGAGTGACTACTGTAGTTTTTGTCGTGTATTTATCCAATTTATCCTATAAACATAACAATATGAAGCTAACTTATAATAGGGAAAGGATAAATGTACTCACATTCTTAACTTTTTCTTTGTTCTTCTCGAAATCAGCAATCTCTTTATCGACTTCCACATGCTCCTGAGCAAGATCAGTTTCCACTTCCGGTAGATCAGTAGAATTACCCTTATCATCCATTTCTTCTGGATAATATACCCCTTCCTCGCTACTAGAAGATAAATGAGATCCGAAATCTAAAGTAAAAATATCCCCTGAAGGTCTCTCTGATGTAAGGCTTATCATCTCAGTTGAAAAGGGTGGCATTGGTTTATACTGAGGTATTGGGGGTCTTCTGTGATTATTAGGTGGTCTACGTCGCTTCCAAGGTGGAATAGTTGGAGGACGGTAAAAACCTGGACGTTTGTTAATTGTTGGATCTGAAATTGGTATGCTGGTACCGCTACCAGTGAATGGACGAATGGGAGACATATTTGGTTTGGGAATATCGAATGGATAAGGAGTAGGAAGTCTTGTAGTGGACATGGGTGGTGGTTTTTGACCTTGAATAGAAAAATTTAATGTTTAATTTCATTTAAAAAACAAAATTGTCTACTCACCTATAGGTGGTGGTGGTAATGGAGCTGGAACATCAAAATCGGGTGGTAAAGCTGGCATATCAGTTATTCTTGGAGGTCCTCTGTTGTTGATTCTTGTAGATAATGGTCGTAGAGGTCTTCCCATGCCAGGGCTGGTGTTAGCTTGAACATTCACATTTCCTATTGAAAGAGACGAATTTTCAGATTATTCATCGATAATGTAAGAAAAAGAAGGAGTATTGTGTACACTCACCATTAAGCAATTTAACAATTCCTGTTATTATATCCTGTATATCAGGGTTGGCTTGTCGGGCTTGATTTGATAGATGAGGTGATCGGGTAGCAAAAGTCGTCAACAGCATTGTAGCACTGGGGGTGATTTCTTGGGACTCCGGCAGAGGCAGCGACCGTGCTTGGTGCGGAGTCCCGTTGGATTCCCCCGACAGCTCTTCTGTTTTTTGGTAAGTTTCAGTTGAAACGAAATCCTTTTCCTGGAAAATATATTTTATATTTGTAACTGGTTTCCAAGAAGATAAAAAAATAAAATCTGCATTAACTATTATATTATTTCTTTATTCTTCATCACAAAATTTACTTACAGTTCGAGAAGGTTGAATGTTCCCAGCAATTCTTCCCGATAACTCAACATCATTGCTCTCAAAAGTGTCTTCTATGTTTTTGTATAGATTGAATTCATCCGAATTGGCTGTTCTCGACAAAATTGGATTAGCAGATCTAATAACGCGTGAATGTGAAGAAACCAAATGTGTAAAAGCAATATCATCTTGGACTGGATCGGATGAAAACTGGGATTCTTTTGGAAAATCTTCTATTCCAGATGTGATTATTTCCTTGGGAATGTTATCCTGAGCTACTACATTTTCGGAGTTCGGAGAAATGAACGAATTCGAATATATGTCTTCAAGAGCTGAAATATAGAGGGGATTTCAGTCAAAATGGCAGTATAATACAACAAGAAATTAAAATAGTTACGAATATACGGTACTTATTCGATTTTTTTGTGTATCTGAAGGAAATGCAGTAATCTATTCTTTTCAATGTTGTTAATTTCTCAGTTTGGTGCAAATTTGTAATGATAAGTGCCAAAAGATTCTCTTTATCAGTGATACTATTGGCAGGGTAGTAACAAATTAAAGCGGGGAAGTAGCAAACCATGTATTATTAGTTAACAAGGGAATTAATATTTAATAAAACATATATAACCGATAGTATCTATGTATGTATGTATCTTGAGGTGACATTAACTGAAACCTAAAAGATCTATTGTGCCCCTTTACCTAGTTTTTGAGGAGAGTCTCAGAAACTAGTAGTTCCTTAAGTCCTATTTCCCGGAGGAATTTTAGGATGTCTGCAGGCTTCAACTTAGGTAAATGTTCCTCTTATATCCAGTAATCTGCCAGGTGCTGTCCTCTAGGATTCTGAAGTGCTGTGCAGCTGGAAAGTATGTGGAAGGAGATTCTTCTTCCATGCCACAAAATCTGCATTCTTCTTCCTCCACTATTCTGAGCTTTTTCAAGTGTCAGGCGACAATGTCCCGTTAGGATACCTGTTGAAAGTCTTAGCGCAGTTTTATTTTGACTTATGCATTCATTTGATCTCAAAAGGTTGTAGTCACCCAGAAGAGTATTTGATTGTATAAGCCCTAATGGATCTTTCCAATTGTCAAATCTTCTCTTTTTCTCGGCTTAACTTATTTCTTCCAATATTACATTGGGGCTGAATCCGCAAAAGTGTTCAGACCCTCAGAAAGGTATTTCAGTCCCCCTCTTTGCTAGTTCATCTGCTATTTCATTTCCTTCTATTCCAGTGTGCCCAGAAATCCATAGTAAGGTGACTACATTGCCCTCGCCTAGTTCATTGAGTTTGTCTAGGCATTCCCACACCATTTTTGGAAATGATTACACAACAGCTCAGTGCTTTAATGGCTGCTCGACTATCCGACATTATATAATAATCTTTTGTCTTCTGTATCCTTCATCAATATTGAACTGGGCGCACTTTCACATTGTTCTCTCCTAGTTCATTGAGTTTGTCTAGGCATTCCCACACCACTTTGGAACTGATTACACAAGAGCTTAGTGCTTTAATGGCTGCTCGACTATCCGACATTATGATAATCCTTTGTCTTCTGTATCCTTTATCAATATTGAACTGGGCGCACTTTCTTATGGCGTGGTACGATAGTACCTTCTTATTTGAATATTTTTCATTATACCAGATACATTCAGTTTCTTGCCCTCTAATATTCAAGAAGCCCCTATAAAAGAAGGTTGAGTTGAGTTTCAGGTACGGTCTGCACCAATTCTAAAGTTTTTCCAGTGAAATACGCAGAAAAGAAAAAAAGCAAACGAACAACATCGAGTTTATAGTGACTATTTAACAATAAACAACAATATTAATCCACAGTGCATCGTTTCCATCCGGTTTTAGCAGCATACAACAGCAAACAACGTTTAAAAAAATGCAGTATTGTCGCTTATTTCGAAGTAACGCTGGAAATGGCAAAAACATTCAATGAAATCACTAATAAAGTTGAAGAATATCATAATACGGCCCTATCAACCGCATTTATTTCAAAGTGGCCCTTGGGGCACTTGCAGCTTGGACAGACCCGATCTAGGCCATGATTATCACTGTCCGAAAGAATACATTATCACATACTTCACGTAAATTATAACTTGATCAACATTTCCAGGTATTTTTTCATGGTATTTTTACCGTGGAGTAATAATACATTATTTTCTCTAGCACAAGAAGGTCTAGCAAGTGTTCTGTCTTTTATATTTGACGTGAATAAATTTCTTTTACAACGCAGTAATATTTTTACATATAAATATTACTTAAAGAATCTAATAAAGAATTCCAACGAAGGTATATACCAATCGAATACTATTTTCGTTACCGTTAATACCGTTATAAACGTGTCATAGGTGTGCCCATGGGTTAGTGGGTAAAAACAACCAAAATAGGCTATTATTTATGAAGACAGGACCGGCAAATGATTTTTTCAAGCATACAAAATATTTTATAGTTGAATATATTATAACTACACTTCATTAATTAAAATTGAACTGACGGATATTTTGAAGCTTGCTGTAGTCGTTAATCATCTCGACGGACTTCAATTTAAATACTTTTATCTAGTTGACATAGGTCGTATTTTTAAATATGGTTTCCGTTTGTTTTCGAGAATAACATTATTAAGTACAGTTTCAAATGTATTCGACAGAAAGCTCTGTATCTTCCTCCAGCCTAATCATTTTGAACTATTAAAACCTTGAAAAATTACATTGTATGCGTTAGCATTCTTGATAGTTAGAGCGGCCGTACACGGACCACATATTTGCAGTCGAGCCAACCACAAAAATGTGGTCACGTCAACTGCACCTTGTGGTTGAACCAGCGACATTCATGTGGTCGACTTGCGGTCATATGAACCGCACGTGTAGTTCAAGCGACTACAACCACATCACAGGGTGTTGATATATATATCCTATATTTCGTGGTATCACCTGCCAGAGTCCATATGAATTTAGAGGAAGAAGCATCACTACTTCTTATGTTGAGAAGGAGAAAAAGACGAAGGAAGGCACGATCTCTTTGGATACATCCACTCTTGGTTGCGCGAAGACGGGAAGGAAACTTTTATAATTTATTTGGCAAACTCCGGCAGGATGACAAAAAATTTAATAATTACTTTAGAATGTCAATCTGTTCATTTGATGAATTACTCAGAATTTTAAAACCAAAAATTGAACGTTGTGACACCAATATGAGAGAAAATATTCCAGCTGAAGAGAGACTTGCAATTACTTCAAGGTGACTAATTTCATCAATTAAAGTATGTAATCAGTAGACTTCAAACGCGACGGCGCAACGCGGTTCCTACGACCACAAGAATGTGGTTCGTGTACGGCGGATGCAGCAGCGACCACTCGGCGGAAGTCGACTGCAAGTAGACTGCAGATGCCCGTTTTGACTGTAGTGAACGCCCGTGTACGTATGGTACAGTGTTTCTTATGGGTAGCTTGAGTTCGCCTGAACGCGACGGCAATTCTGTGATCGGGTCGACCGCAAAATATGGCTCGTGTACGGAGGCTCTTAGGGAGGCGAGGTCGCTAAATGGCGACATTCTCTAGCGCCGTCGAGACCTATCAAAATCGAGAGATAAAGTAATTTCGAAAAGGAAAGCTCGTATGGTAAAAACCATTTTAGCGGTGGGTGAGGCGTGTACGGTTTTTCGAAAATGTTTAAAAAAAACAGTTACTTGGGCATTCTCGATCGCGTCAGATATTCATACCACGTATGCCCCAAGTGACTCTGATAACAACGGTATACTAATCTGCCGGTTTGCGTGGTGGGGGTAGGCATATGAAGTAGTCAAAAGTCCGAAAAAAAATTCACTCGAGCGCATGAGATTTTCGAAAGGGGTGTTAAGTAGGCCCCAAGGAAGCTCCCTTTAAAAAAACGTCAGATATTCATAGGGGAGGCTTATCTCGGTATCCTGAAAGCATATTTTCTTAATGTGACAAAAATGTTGGTGGTTTCTCTTAATCTGACCTAAAAAGGTCTGTATTACATGTTTATTACATCGTTTTGCTTACGGTACGTCCAAAAAATAATTTGAGGATCAACAGGCTATTGAATAATATAAATAAATGAAACTGTACATGTTAATTAATAATACTTTTGTATACAGATACGTATAACTTTTTCCGAGTCCACGAAAATTGTCGAGAAGCTTTAGGAAAAATTTTTTTGAGAAATAATGAAAGTTACATAATTTAATCATCGTTGTTCCATATCAATTTTTTTAACACCCTCTTCAACTGCCACGCTCGAGTATTCCCGAAACATCCCCTATTCGCCTCCCTTACTATGACCTTTAATGAAAATTTCCAAAGAAACTCCACAGTTAGGTAAATTGAATATAATATGTTGAAAAATTCCACAGTATAATATATTTATATTTATTTTTGTCCTTGGCCGGTTTCGCAGACATAAGTTCGCATCATCGGAAGAATGACAGTCCAACCCCAAAGCGCGGTAACAAAGTACTGCGTTAGTACTATAGCTACTTATAATATAGTAGTGACAGCGCCCCTTCCTGTAAACAGTCCACTTAGTGCCAGGCCTCATAGAGACCTTCATTTGTACTGCTTTTTCTGAGAGCATATTGTGAATCATTTTGCTTATCACTTGAAGAACGTTCACCAGCTCACCAACTATAACATTTCAGTATGGCGAATACTCAACAGAAGGAAAAGTACCTAATTTATCTTCTGTATGCTCTTTCTTGCATTACTTATTTTCTTTTCTTATTTTTTGGGGAATCAAACAACAATATTATGCTTTTTATCATTTATTACGACGTTTACGTAGCGTTCCTAAAACTGGTGAAACTTCAACCTGTTTATACATGAAAGTTTTACGCGACCATCATTAACTTTTTAGATGCGTTAATTATTCATAGGTAATAAATATGGCGACATGACCTAAAATATAATATCCTGGTTAATCATCTGAAATTACTTATGAAAACGTTTGCACAATACTAGTATTTTGGGGAAGTACATTTGCATATTGTATACACCACAAAATTACAATGAGTCATGGTGCCTATTAATACCGAGAAGGATGTAGGTGTTTACTTTCTCTTCATCTTATTGTTATTTTGATACACCCATTGTAGCATACTGAAAGATCTTTTTCGGTCAGAACACAAACAAAATTAAGTTAAAATAAAGACAATTCTCCAACTTTACGTTGGGATATTTTATCTCCTCCATTAAAGAATCTTTCTATTTTTCGAAAATATCCAGATCACTTTTATCCAATGTCTTTTGACTGTAAGTGGAAGGAATATGAGTATATAAAAGCCTGCGGAGGTTCAAGTTATATTCAAGTCCCTCTGGTTCATCGAGTAAAGTGAGTATTGTTTGCAGTCATTGTAGAACAATAAAGATGAAAACATCCCGTAGAGATGGTTCAGATTGTTAATATCTCAATTACATGAGACTCTGTTACAATTAAAATTGAAGCAAAGTAACACAAGCTGAAAAATGATCATTAAGCTTCCAAATACATTTATCAATTTTTGAGATTTAAGCATTTGACACGTTAAGAAAGTGAAGTACCATGTTTATTATGGTAAAAGAGTTTTTTTTTTTCCCGAAACTGCACAAACTAAAAAGAAACTGCTTAAAACAGTTATGACCTTCGAATGAAAATTAATATTACTAATAGTTGAAGTGAAAAAACTAAGTGTAACATAAGGGTATAGATTGAATAATAAAATTTAGAACAATGGAGGCATGACGACATTGTTGAAATTTATGTTGAAGTAGTAGTGACAGTAATATACATTGAAATACATGTAAGGTAGTCTCAGAACTATGTTTGGTTCATATACGTCGCTTGCTTTTTGAATTGTTAACAAATTTCGCAACTTTTACTCTTGTTTATTCATTGCACAAGAAGTACCTATGTGGCATAAATGAAAATATCTTGCAAAATAAAAAAAAATAGTTTCCTAGTACACTCCAATATAGCACGTCTAACAGATCTTTCAGGTCTCAGTGAATGTCACTCAAATATACATATAGTTGAAATAATACCCTTCTTGGTGTGCGTCATCAATTGTGACGTATATCCGGGTTTTCGGCATGTCGTTTATTTTATTTGCTATTTTGACATATGGCTAACCTTAAATTTGATAAATAAAATCATCAAGATCGTATTAAGCCAAAGCCGAGAAGGCTATGAAATTAATAATCACCAGCTTCTTTTTCTAACTGAAAATATTTCAGAACTTTCAAAATGCTGATGTTTTTTCGTGTATCTAGGCATATTTATGTATTATTTAGATAAATATTACAATAAGATTAATATTGACTTCACATAAATAATAATTGACCGTAAGCAACAAAGAACACACCTGACAAGAACTGTCAGTGTGACAGTAGAAAAATACGTAAGACACATTGCCGCTACGAAAGTGACGCCTTCATAGTATTTCAATCTCGCGATTGATAGGTTGCGCTGGCGCGTAATCTAAACATCAACGAATCAAATTTTTGTAAGTCAAAGATTAGGGTTAACGTTTGTAAAACATTCAAACGGTTCATTATTGTGATATTTTTATTAGGATTAATCAGAGACCTCCTTTTTTTCCATTTCTTCCTACGTAATGTGATAGAAGGAGATTAACAATCGATGACGCACACCAAGAAGGGTATTATTTCAACTATACATACATATAGCAAAGGCAAAATAAAGTTGCATTCACGTCACCAAGACTTGGGCTGCTAAAGCTCATTTTCATCAGATTAAGTACCATTTTTTTTCGCTTGAGGATGCAAAATACCGGAAAATTGTTTCTTATTATTCGTATTGTCACTTTGAATTGTCAAAGTGACATAACTGACATTTAAAAAATTGCATAAGTCTGTCTTAGGGGTCTATTCTGTAACTAATCCTTTGAAATTTAGAGGCCTTTTGAAAATGAGTTTTTAACGGGCCTTTGAAAACTTCTATTTTAAAGGATTCCCTTAAAATTTCAATTAGAGTATCTGGCAACAGCGCTTTTGTCATTTAATAGCTAAGCTAGAGACCTGCTTTAATAAAAAAGAAGAAGAATAACATTTGTATTCGATGGTAAACTAACCCAAAAATCACTGTACATAAAGTGTTTTTGGTTCCTTGCATGCAAATATAAGTTTGTTTCAACTAAGCGAAATGATGCGTACATGAACGTCACGATCATGCGCATAGCAAAATTTCTGTTCCAACAAGTTCCGACAATTCCACGGACTGATAAAAATGCGTTCCAACAAAAACTGGACACGTTCATGAACGTGTCGGCGAACGATCATTTTCATCAGAGATTTGGATGTAGAACCGTTCGTCCAAACTTTCAGTTGATCTTTTAGTGCGAGTTGTATCAAACAGTATCAAACACCTAAACTCGGTTAATGATGGCTGATGTGTAGACTGATGTAATTGTTGATAATAAATACATCAATCAGCCACAGTCTAAACATCAGTTATCATTAAACCGAGTTAAAGTGTTTGATACAACTCGCCCTAAAGGTTAGGTAATGATAAATAAACATAAATCATACATAAATAAAACGTTAACTTATAGGGTTGTAATAAAGTTCCTGAAAGTGGTAACAGTTCAAAAATGAATCGTAGAATCGTTCCAACGATGCATAGGGTATAATGTTCATGAATTAATTCACGTACATGTTCTCGAACGTTTGATTCGTACATAAATAAGTGCACGAACGTTCACGTACTAATCAGAAGGTGGTTGTTGGAACAAACCTATTATAAGTTATATACAGGGTGGTCGGTAAGTAATGGTCCAAAGTGGAATGGAAGATTCCTTGCAAAAAATATTACAATTTGAGGAAAGTTATGGCAAAGTTATTATCAATGTTTTTGCTATATTATAGATGATAATAAATTAGCTGACATCAGCGCCTACTAACGTTATTATTTTTGTGCTAATAAATAAAATGAAAATTATGTAGGTGGGGTTTAAAAATGCGAATATCTCGAAAACCAGTAACTTTGATGATGTAGTCTTGATATTTATCAATAAATAGATAAGTTAATTGCACATTTACACCAACAACATAGCATTTGTGGCGCCCTCTAAAAAATACATCAAAACGGATAACATATTATGATTTCTCACGCCCTAAAACTCCCATATTCAAATTTTTACGTTTGTATATAAAAAATCTTTCAATTTACTGAGAAAAAACATTTTTGACATTTCAACTTTGCCACCCTGTATCTTTTTTATCATCAATATTTCAATGAGGGAAGTTGCGTCAGATTGTAATATTTTTAGGCCAAGAATCTTCACTTCACTTTGGTCCATTAGTTACGGACCACCCTGTATAGTTATAAAAAATGTCACGAGTGCCGAGAACGACTAAAAAACAAAAAGTTTTATAACATCAATTTACATTTTTGGTGACTTATAATACTTCTTTGGTCTAATCTAACTTCTACCCTAGAATAATATATAAATATTTTCAATTTAAAATATTTAAAATATATAACCTAACAATTTTTCTCTTTCAGGGGTTTGTAATTAATTCTTCAATCAAGGCTTCACTAGCAACATCTACATACGCCATTTTTGTTACCGTTATTATTTGAAGGCACACTTTAACATCCTTTTAAAAATAATAGTTTTAACAGGCTATTTTAAAGGAATACTTTAAAATTTTAAGGGAAATGTAGTTAGCGATTACCGATTTGTTTTTAGCGCCGCTCAAATTTGTAACGACCTCTAAATTTTAGAGGAGGAGTTACAGAATAGACCTCTTATTCATCTTACGGATTTTATTTGGAAGTTATGATCAAACGCAATAAAAGAAAACAAAAACGGTGAGTATGTCTTTGTTGAATCGTATGATCTGCATGATAAGACTGCATTTGACTATTTATAGCCCCACGATTGTTTGAGTTTTCCACCATCTGTCACTTGATTAGTTTGAGATTTCAGATGAATTTTTCAATTAAACATCAAAGTCTTTTGTTATATTTTCCCTTTTTTTGGTTCAACTATCAGCTTTACTACGCGCGCTAATGCATCTAATAGTCTTGGTCTGCAAAAGCTGATTTTCAACCTTTGTGACACAAGATACATCTATTAGATTTTCTAATGAAGCCAACGATCTTTTTAAGAAACTCATTATTCGTTAAAAAATTTCATGCCGTTTTCCAGATTTTACGTACTAATTGCAAATGTTTTTCAACTATTTCGAAATAACTCTCTCTCTTGTTTTATGCGAAATGACATCCGTGAACGTGTTTACATTGTAATTGGAAATTCAACATCGTGATACACTTTCTTATTATGATTTTATTGCTGTTCACCAACTGGAATGGAATTCTATTCTTCAAAGTTAGTATACAAGGACTACCCATTATAATACTTCACCAATATTTCCAGTACTCAGTTATCTTAAACGTAGCAACAAAAAACCGATAAAATCAACTATTTAAGAGATATGGACAAATGTTGGTCACACAGCTAACTAAATTTTCGTTTTCCACCCTACTAAGTTAACAAAGACCTTCTTAGGATAATGCATTGTTTTGTGACCTGATGTTGCTTGGGTGCTGTTTGTTGGCCACTCCAAAATATTCCACCCTTCTCAAGGGTGGCTCTACTCCATGTTTGTGTTTCACTAGGTATGTCAGACTTCAAGCAGGAACAAAAGGAACAAAAATGGAATGAGGCCTGTTCTTTGCAGGTACTTATCTTCAACTGTTCCCCCCCAGGAAGGGTGGATGGAAAACTTGTCCTGGAGGTAACCCAGTGGTGGATCGTCGGCGAAGGGTGAACCACTGATAGAAAATCTGTACATTATTTTCAGTATTTTCCAGGTATTGTCCAAGTATTTTCTTTAAGAAAATCTATATTTCTTTTTTCATAAAAAAATATGCGATTAAGAAATATTCTATCAGAAATTTTCAGGAGTATTTTCTAATAATACTAGTAGGTATTTTTTAGAGTATTTTCTGTACTTTCAATGTATTTTCTTTAACTCCAAGAGTTCATCCATTTCTCAAATGTGGTTGTAAAAAATCCAAACAAGAAGGATCAATAAAACTCAAAGTCCAAACCACAAATTTTAATATTGTCCACCAAAAGGACAAAATGTTCAGCAACTAGTTTAGGTACAAAATAACCATCATCAGGCTACAATAGAAATGTTATACTTATCAAAAAAGATCTCATGAGATAATGTTAAAAGTTGAGACAAAATATATTAATATTATTGAAATAAGATGAAAAATATTTTTTTTTGACATTAAATAATAGTTTCAACTACAAATTATTTTATTTTAAGTCTAAGTGATATTAATATATAAAATAATAATACAATTACCCATAACTATTAAAACTAATAAAATATCCATTCATAAATTTATAAATGGATATTTTATTAGTTAAAGTCCATCATGATTCATCTCATTCTCATTTTGATAATGAGCTCAAAAATAATTTTAGTGGCTAATAGAGTCCCTTACTTAGTACCCCATTTTCATATTTGGGTACTAATTCATTTTAACATCTATCCATTTGGATATTTCAAATGCAAATTCAAACAAATTTCTTTCAATGTCTCCAAGTTTGTAATTTTCTAATTTTCATAATAATCCTTTATATTTTTCTTAATAATTATAATTATCTTTCTGAACCACTTTTACTTGTCTAATCTATAGTATGGATTGATGGCAAATTAATTTTCTTCCTGTTGTTAATGTTTCATTAAGGTAATTGTATTATTATTTCATAAATTAATATCACTTAGACTTGAAATAAAATAATTTGTAAGTAGTTGATACTAATGATTGTCAAAAAAAAAATTTCATCCTATTTCAATAATATTAATATATTTTGTCTCAACTTTTAACATTATCTCATGAGATCTTTTTTGATAAGTATAACATTTCTATTGTAGCCTGATGATGGTAATTTTCTACCGAAACTAGTTGCTGAACATTTTGTCCTTTTGGCGGACAATATTAAAATTTGTGGTTTGGACTTTGAGTTTTATTGATCCTTCTTGTTTGTATTTTCTTTAATTTGTACTCTATTTTCGTCAGTGGTTTACCCCTCAGTCGTCGGTCAATTTAGAGGGATTCTTGAGATATCCTAGTTGGTGTCTCAGAGATGCTCTAACTCTATTTTGGCGATATCTTAGAAGCTGTGATGTGATTTAATAACAGGGTACCTATGTCTTGCCTAATAGACAGACGACAGCGAAAAGGAGCGATGATCGTGGCGGTAAGAAGAAGTCGACATTGGCTTTGCCAACACAGAGGCGGCCGTTGGGAGATGTCAATTGTCATATGTCAATGTGGAAGTGGCTAATAAGACATCGAGCGTAAATTGAAGAAAGATTTGCGATCAATCACAAGTCGAGACAGGGCGATATGCATATTACGGTTTTATTAAACGATTCACGGGATTCTGTACTAATAATTAGCTAACAAAGGGAGTAAATTATAAATTTTCACCCCTTCACCACCTTCCAAGCTTCTCGTACGGGCTCCTGGGATACCCTGTATATCTATACAACTTAATTGCAATGTTTGTTCAACTTAAGGTTATCGTCAGTTATTGGCGATTCAACAGTAATTCAACCTGTCAAATCTATACATTTTATATTCATAAATACTGTAAAGGCCAGAAAATCTAGTTTTGACCAAGAACTGTCCCAACGGGCTGTCAGCCTGGAAGATAAAACATTTTCGGAGTCGTAGTTTGACTTTTTGTAGCTAATAAAACAAAATTCGCAAGTCTACAGTTCTGTAGTTAGTTCTTTGTACAAAATAACAAAATATAGTAACAGCCGGTGTATTTAAAGTATATGTAGAGAGAAATCTGCACCACAGATTTCTCAGTATCCTATTGTTAAGCATGAACAATTTGCTTAATAGGCAATATAAAAAAAATTAATAAAAAAAACCAGCAGCAGTTGGTGAAGATCTATTTATTTTCAAAGAAAACCGCGGACAAAAAGTACTAATATATTATTTTTAAATTTTTTCACCGATTTAACATTTTTTTCTCTTTTATCTAAAGGGGTTTTATTTTTGTGTACCAATAATTACCTTAACTCCTCTTATACATTACCCTAGCTGTCAAGTCTCCATGATTTATAAAATTATTAGTTCCAGAAACTGAGGTAAAATTTGAAGTTTAAAAAAATTAAAATACGTGGATTTGAACATATTTGAGCTACTTACCAACAACATTTTGACTCAGCAAAAGAAAAATTCCATATAATAACACCTTTCGCTTGGTCCAAAATACCGACAATAATGCCATATTGCACTAGGTCAACGAAATTATCATTGTCATCATCCAATCACTTTGGACTTATCGAGGTATGTAACACACTTGAGATCATGCAATATTTTTTCAAAATCCTCAGCGATGACCTACCACACACTTATGTGAAGGTTAGAAAAAAATTCCGTGGTCAAGAGCGATGTAGCGTGGTTGAAAAAACAGTAACTAACTGTTGATTACATCAATAATTAAGCTTAAATTATCGACTCGTGAGATTTTTACACACACACACGTAGTATTGAAAAAAATTAGGTCACACCACAGCAATTCCGTATGCACCACAACCTCTCCAAGATATTTAGTACAACGAATTCTTATCAATGGTACTTGTGGAGTTTATTTCGAAAAAAAATTATTATTAATTCTACCGGAAACTAAGCAATTTCACTTCACAACATACATACATATCTAGGAGATGACGAAGCGTTGGCTTCTTCACTAGACTGGACATGTAACGGAACCATGAGGACGTACAAGAAGTACCTACTCGAGTGTGCCGACGATAGGAGTGAGTGGGGTTACATTAGTACCTAGTTGAGGATACTATATAATTGAACGACCTTCACCCATTGGTTTGGTGGATGAGAAAAAGTTTATATCAAATTAAGTTTGTTGGGCTTACTATTAACTAACATTGCACTTATTTCTTTAAAGCCTATAGGGTATACAAATTCGAATAGTAATTTTCTTCCATCCGTTTAATAAATAAATACTATACATACAATGGCGATCACTTATCAACCCTTAGTATCACTGGGATTTGTTTGCCATGTTGCTACAGGACATCTAGTAATAGTTTAGTCTAGTAATATCGCACTATCTCTCTACTCCTCTATCACTCCTTTCTATACATCTATCCCTCTATTGATAAATATAATGATAGATAGATAGATAAATTTTATTGTGCATAAGATACATCTTTTCACAAGGGCTTGGTACATAAATTAGGTACTTACAATAAATAATATGCAGGTATAAAGTGTATTGTGTAATTATCTATTCTCCGCATGCAAAAGCTCTCATCTTTAAGATAGCAATAACACTATGGGCTAGAATAGAGAGCTCGAAGAGATTGTCATTATTGACGTTTATAATGTACTAGACCATCAATAACATTCACATTATAAAAAAATCTGTTTTGTCCAAGAGGACTGTAAATTGGGCATTTGAATATAATATGCTCCAACGATTCTGGTGTATGCATATTACAAACGGAACATATTTCACTGCAATCAATTAAATAGAAATTACCTTTAAAGGAAAATTTCAGTATCTTTCCACTGGAAGTTCTGATTTGTGCGATAATTCTCGTTATATACATAGATGCGGGAATCCGCAAATAATTTTTTGTGGTTTCATCAATCAACAACCGAGAGCAGATTAAAGAATAACTGGACGTAACCTTTCTAGATATCCCTCTATTTATCTATATCCCTATCTCTCCACCTCCACAAGTTTTGTGGAAAGAACAAGATTCAGACTAAGTAGAGAGAGAATCATAAAAAAAACCACCTCCTTACTTCTTAGAAATCAGACAACCTGGGACCTACTAAATGCGCATATTTTAATAGCTTTTTAACTATACCAACTCTGAATCTTTATTAAGCTATAGTAGGATTAGCACGAATTTTTCATCTGCAAAAAGTTTAAGGCCTTCATTAATGCCTGAAGTCATGATTCAAACAGCTATAATTTTGGGAACAAGGTAAGTCTTGCATGAGCCACAATTTAAAGGTTCTACAGTACAACCACTCTTTAATAGAAAATATGGATTGAATTGATGATTTTGATGTATAATGTCAGCAGATAATAAGTTTGATTAATTTAATAAGCTATTGGTTCAATCATGCACACATTATTATTGTTGAAAACATTGCAGGCCGAGCACTCATCTCTAAAAAATATAGGCAGCCACAAATGATAGGTACAAGTTTCGAACTTATTGTTTATCTCAATCAGTACAAAATATCTAACGTTTAAATCAATTACAATAACGATTAGGTTAATTTCTAGTGGTGATCAATTTTGCTATCCAAATCAATAAACAATATGATTGGTTTAATGTTGAAGATGATTATTTACTGGACATAGGAGATCAGTTTTGTTCTTAAAGTTAATAACCAAAATATTGGATTAATGTTGATGATGATTATTTACTGGACAGAAGGCATCAAGTTTGTTCTCCAAGTTAATAAACAAAACGATTGGATTGATCTCTACAATGATTGAGTTAACTGTATAAACCCTCACTTCGAAACAATTGTCAATAATTTACTTGCAATTTACACATTTTTTCAAATATATTGTGGAGTCATTTAGAAACAGTTAGTTTCATTTAAAACCATATCTACAATGATTGTTTACTGATCTGTGGACATCAATATTGATCTTCATACATACAACAAATCAATAACTTGTGTGATTGTATTAATACTTGGTGATTAGTCAATTACATGCAAGTGATTGTCTTAATCACATTGCGTATCGGCTGAGTTTTATGGATCAGAATGATTGATTCAATCCATTTTTAATTGTATAGTGGCTACTTTTTCTTTCTGTGTAAGCTTGGGAAAAACCCCTAGTATCTTTCAAGCGGAAATCTGCGCCCAGTTCATCATTGATGAAGGATACAGAATACAAAGGATTATCATAATGTCGGATGGTAAAGCACTGGGCTCTTGTGTAATCAGTTCCAAAATGGTGTGGGAATGCCTAGGCAAACTCAATGAACTAGGCGAGAACAATATATAGTCACCTTACCATGGATTACACGACACACTGGAATAGAAGGAAATGAAATAGCAGATGAACTAGCAAAGAGGGGGACTGAAATAGCTTTCTGGGGGCCTGAACCCTTTTGCGGAATTAGCCCCAATGTAATATTGGAAGAAATAGATAAAGCCGAGAAAAAGAGAAGATCTGACAATTGGAAAGATCTAGTAGGGCTTATACAATAAAAGACTCTTCTGGGTGACTACAACCTGTTGAGATCAAATGAATGCATAAGTCAAAGTAAAACTGCGCTAAGAGTTTTTACAAGGATCCTAACGGGACATTGTCGCCTGAATGGGCATCTGAAAAAGCTCAAAATAGTGGAGGAAGAAGAATGTGGATTTTGTGGCATGGTAGAAGAAACCTCCATCCACATACTTTCCAACTGCACAGCTGTTCAGAATCCTGGAGCACAGCACCTGGGAGATTACTGGATAGAAGAGGAATATTTACCTAAGTTCAAGCCGCAGATACCCTGAAATAGGACTAGAGGAGCTACTAAGTAGAAGTAAGGGGGCACAATAGATCTTTTAGGTCTCAGTGAATGCCACCTCAAATACATCTCTCCACCTTTCTATCTTTCTATCTATATCTCTTTATTTCTATATCTCACCGTCACTATCATCATGCGCATCGTACAGATAACAAAACAAAAAAAAATAACTTTGTGGTAGTTCTATTGCTTGCGCATCGCATAAAATTTAATTTTATGCAGCTTCAGGTTTATTTTCTTTTATTTCACTGCTTTCCCCTAAGAGAAGCCTCTATATTAACAGGTGGGGCTCTTCATTTACCAACTCGTAAGAACTATGGGCGAACGATTATTGTACCTGTTTTAGAGAACTCCGTGGAGTAGAGATAATCTCGTATTTTTTGTAAATTCCATAAATTTATAATGTCAAGTGATGCTTGAAATTATTTTACCAAGACCGCACAGAGGTCAAAATGTGGAACGTCTTTATAAACCTTTAAATTATTCGATATTAAAGCAATTTGGAATGGATGTCAAGATGATATCTAGTAAATATTATACGCCTTACAAATTTGAAAATTACTTTTGAATGAGTAGACCGTTCACTAAGAATAAACATCTACTTCTCGGGCTATGTGCCCCGGCAGACAATGGATTACAGTTCCAGCTTGAACGGGGTTGGGATATCTTCACGATATAACTGACCATTCTGGTTTGTAATTGGAAGGGATCGACCGATTTCGGCGTGTTTGCGCCTCATCAGTACTAGGTACTGTTTTGTTCTAGGAGAACTAAGAGAACAATAGACCTTTTTAACGGAAGACATATTGTGGTTGCGGCGACCGTGGTCCACCTATAGAGTTATATAGGAACTTATAGAAGCTAACTGTGATATTAAATGCAAACTGTAACTTGGAGCTTGGACAGGTGTACCTAAGATTACGGCAACGGTATATTTCTTCTCTTTTTTTAGGGACTCGTCGAGAGAACGAGGACACATATAGGTCTTGTATAGTAAACGAGTAAACAGCAATAAACTATAAATATAGTTCATTGGTAAACAGTGACACTTGTGACGTAATCTTGTTAATCTACCATATGGCAGTTCTGTGTTTATGTATTGTTTTATCTACGATTTTAGCCATTGAGCCGATTGAGCGTTGTTTGGTCTTTTGTGTTTTTGATATCTCTGTGTCAGACCTGTGTTTAAAATTGTATTGCTTGCTGTTGTGACTATTTTATTGGGTTTGATGGATAGGTATTAGGTATACTTATTAAACAAAAGGTGGTACACACTTACCCTGTACTCATAATTTTTTCTGTAATATCCTTAATTTTGGAAATAATTACAAACTTGAGATAGTGCCTGATCACACAAGACAAAAATTAATTAGAAATTTGTAACAAAAAAGATAGGACAAAACGAAACACAGGCTGACACAGGTAGAGAAGATAAACCATGAAAAAAGCCATAGATTAGAAAAAAAGCATAGGTATAGGGAACTGAAAAAAGAAGAAATGTGACCTCGTTTACTCGAAGAAGAGAAGGCCAGAAAAATAAAAGTATGAATTGTATTTATTCCCTGGACGAGTCCCTAAAAAAAGAGAAGAAATATACCGTTGCTGTAAGCTTAGGCACAGCTGTCCAAGCCCTAAGTTACAGTTTCCATTTAATATTACAGTTAGCTTCTATTAGTTCCTATATAAATCTATAGGTAGACAACGGTCGCCGCAACCACAAGATGTCTTCCGTTAAAAAGGTCTATTCTGGACGGTTGAATTGGTGTTAACGCTGAAATCACATTAATACATTCCCCCCAGTGGAGGAATTGCTAAAAATGCGATAATGGCAGCTTCCCCACAACTAACCACAAACCAAAATTCATATTGATACAAAACCTCCTCGGTTTTGCAGTTATTCACTCAATTACAGTTTCCTGTAACAATTGTCATATATTTAAGTGAAGCGTGTTATCAATAGATGTCAACATGCAAACAATTTGGAATGGTTTTAAAAGGGTATATACAGGGAATAGTTTCAGTTGATATACATGATATCTTATAAATGAAAGTTTGGAAAAAGAGTTTAGTTTATAAAAAATTCAACAAATCCACCCTTCATTTGATCAGTTTTTATATCTATCATGATAAAAAAGAATTGGTTAGGAAATATAATAATTAACCTTCTTCCACTACTAGCTGTGAAGTTGACAAATCTAGGCTCCATGGTTTTACCATATATTTTCCTATGGGTTTTACAGGGTTTCACTGGTTTCACTAATTAGGTTTGTTTATTTCTGTGGTTCAAATGAACGTGTAGCACTGGCTGAAGCTTCAGTCTTCACAAACTGACAGCACTTCGTCGCGTCCATACCTGGTTCTATGGTCGCGTCAGCTGTCAAATTTGTCGCATCAAAATTCAACTTCTATTTATTTATCGAAAGGAGAAAAGCAATAAGTTAATATTTTTAATAATATGGATGTTATGACAGAAACTACAGTAGAGGTTCCTAAAGATGCGGATGTATCGAATTTATGTCGAGTTTGCTTGAGTTCAAATAATTTGGTGCAAAGTTTGGAACCCCAATTAATGGACATATATGAAAAATTAACAGAATTAAAGGTATAAGCCCATATTTCAATACAAAACATGTTAATTTAAAACATAAATTTTAGATTGAGACCGAGAGCAAACTACCTCAGTTGATATGTAACGATTGTTCATCCAAATTGCAAGATATCTTGAATTTTATACAAATTTGCAAAAATAGTTATAACTACTTGGAAAAATTATTAACAAAAAAAGAACAAGACAATAATGACACATTTTCGGAGGACGATGTATTTGAGGATAACGGCAGTGATGATTCAGAGGATAGCGTCAAAATTAAGTTAGTATTAGGCACAATCCTTATAATAATCCAAATAAAATACTTTACTTGAATTACTTACTGGATATTCCAAAAAACAATAAACTACAATAATGTTTTTAATTTGAAGACCTGCTAGAAAAAGAAAAAGGGTTGAAGAATCTTTCTGTGAAACTTGTGGTAAAACATTTTCAAGATACGGAGCATTGGCAAGGCATATGAAAATACATCTCCAAATAAAACCTTTTCAGTGTAAGGGCTGTAACAAAACCTTCACACAGAAGTCCACCCTTGATAGGCATCTTTTAACTCATACAGGTATTAACATAACATTTATTAAATTGTAATTTTAAGCATCTATTAAATATTTTTATTGTAGGTGATAAACCCTTCCAATGTAATTTATGTAACAAACTTTGTGTTAGAAAAAGTCAGATAATCCAGCATATTAAAAAGCAACACCCAAAAATTAACTCAAAAGATTACAATTCTGCATTTAGTGAAAGGGATAAAATGGTTTACTTTGACGATAACCAACCTTCCAAACAAACTAATATCCCAGTAACAAATATTGAAACTAAAAATGATGAAAAGGATATTAATTTACAAAAAAGTGAATCCTTAAAAGTAGAACCTACAGAGCAAACAGAGGAGATTGAAGTTCCTAAGGTGAAAAAGAAAAGGTATGAAAATCAACACTTTGCTGCATATTTATATTTAAAACATTATAAGGTTGACTTCAACTTCTATTTTACTTACTTGTGTTTAAAATGTATAGGATGGAACTATGTTTGTGTAATCTGTGTGGTAAGGAATTTAAAAGGAGAGAATATCTGAGAAACCATATGGCAATCCATAACAACATTAAACCTTACACATGTCAAATTTGTGGTTCAGGATTTACACAAAGGCAGGCTTTAAGTAGACATAAGTTGGTACATACCAAAGAAAGACCTTATCAAGTAAGTGCAAGTAACTTTAACATTTGCAATTTTTATTTTAAATTAAAATATTCACTTTTGTTTGGATGAATATGAGTAATTGATGAACAAATTGTAACAGTATTTATTTTGTAATGTTTTTGGAACAACATCACATAAACCAACTAGAATTGAACTAAATTTTTAACTACCATTCATATCAATCAATAAGTTCTGCTTTTGTCACTGGATATGTACTTTAAGTGTAATATATGCGGCAAGACCTTTACTCGTAAGGAAAAATTAACAGATCACATAAGATGTCACGAGGAAGGTGTTGATCCTCATCTTTGTCAGCACTGTGGAAGAAGGTTTAAAGATAGAGAATACCTTAGAAAACATTTAAGGTATTACCTCATGGGTGATAAAGGACGGTGGAAAAAAGAAGCCAAAAAGTAAGTTATAAATTCTATTTTTATCCCTTTACATTATACAGACTGTTTTAAATATTGAAGGCAACAACTTTTGTTTTGCTGGTAACAAAATGGTGATAAAATGACAAAAGACTTACCAAATTATAAATAATAATAGTTTATTGATAATAGCGTGTGCTAACAAATATTACAATAAATAAAATATAACATATAATACAATATAGTGAATTCAAACGTTTTGTACACACTGTTTTTTTTATCTACACATTATTTTCACAAAACTGTCTACATTCTCTAATAAATATTTTTACATTTTTTGACTTCTTAACATCATTGGGTAAGCTATTATATTCTCGATTATATTGTACAAGTCCATTATGACTATAATAATTTGGAGCCGCGGGTACATAGAAGTCGTCTCATCTCGATCTTGTTTGATAATCATGTACATCCAATACACATTGTGTATTTTTTATTAAATGTTCTGGATATAATCTGTGTTTAATTTGGTATATAAAGGTCATTGTATTTAAGAATATGACTTGTGAAACACAAAACAACCCTGTCATTTCTAACATGGTTTTCACACTAGTAAGCCTATTACATTTCAAAATATGTCGCAAAACTTGATTTTGTTTTCTCTGTAGTGTCTCCTTCTCATTGTTATTAAGTAAAAATAATATTGAAGTGCAATAGTTGAAATGCGGCAGGATAATTGCTTTGTAGATTTATCCACCATAACTGCTAGGTATTTAAATTGTTCCACTTGTTGTATATTTACATTATATACAAAAATTCCACCATGAGTCTTTGTTGGAATAGCATTAAATCTACTTTTCATAATCATAAATTTTGTCTTTTCTATATTTAATCTCAGTCCATTTTGATTTAGCCATTTATATAATCCTACAAGTTCCTCGTTTATAGTATCCACAATCACATCAACATTTTCCCCTATAAAATATACCAAGGTATCATCTGCAAAAAGCTGAATATTGCATTTTCTTATACTCTCCATAATGTCATTTATACACACTATAAACAAATTGGGGCCAAGTATAGTTCCTTGAGGTACACCAAATGCATTGTTTCTTGACAATGATATATTGTTCATGTATTTTATTTCCTGGGTACGATTTTCTAAATAGTTTTCAAACCACTTAAGCACACTGTTACGCAAACCGTACTTTTTCATTTTTGGAACTTTAGTTCTTTACGCCAGGTTATGTTTGAGCGACCAAGGGTCGCGACGCAAAAGATCTGACCGTTACGTTACGCTACGTTATGTGCCTTGCTTTTGCGTGCTTGTGCCTCCTTAGTCTCTCTCTCGTTTACGAAGCAGCGATTCATAATAATGAATATGTTCCTGCCCGGATTCGAACCCGGGCCGCCCGCGTGCAATGCGAGCATTCTAACCACTGAACCACCGATGCTATATTGAAATTCTATGCAAAGCTGGTATTCGCAGTGCTAGTGATCTACTTGAATTTGTTCGGATAAAATTTTACCATTATTTCCATAATTTTTTTTGCGCGATTAAGGGGTCTAGCTACTTTTCGAAATACAGGGTGTTGAAATTTTGAAAACTTGAATGTTTTAATTCGATAACTTTAAAATGGATGGATAAATTGATTTGACATTTGGCAGGTAGTTTTTTAATGTAAAAGGGCAAATTTTGAAAGAAATTGTAGTTTGTGCAACTAGTGTGGATATGATGGCCATATCGCACGAGGACGAAGATGGAGCACGACGCCGTAGGCGGAGTGCTCAATCGTTCAAGTGCGATATGGACAATCCACACGAGTCAAGCAGCATATTTTTTCTACGACCCACTTAGGAAAAAATCTAGAAAATAAAAATTTCTATAAACTGTAATATAACTTCAAATTAAAAATTTAACAACTCAATTTTATCTATAATAATGAATATTCTGCTAAATATTTCAAACGTCTACCTGTTGTCGTTATTAATATCAAGCAGAATGATTGTTTAAAAATAAAATTAACAATAAAAAAAATTCCTCGCGGGGAATCGAACCCGGGTCTACCGCGTGAGAGTCTGGTATGCTTACTACTCAACCACCAAAGAATATGTAAATTGTTTATCTATAACGTCAGATGTATTACATAACTTTTGCTTAAAAGGAACTAAAGTTCCTACCGTGTGTCCCGCGACACTTTCTATCTTTTTTCTAAAAGTCCCTCCTCTAATGTGCATGCTTTTGATCAAGAATATTTTGTTGTTGCTATCACAAGCTCATTATACATTTAATTTTTTTGAAAAGAAGTCAACAATTTGGAATAAGAAATTAATTTAATTGTTTGTAGATGTTTGTGTCCCGAATGTGGAAAAGAGGTACATTCAGAAGCGTACCTTAAAATTCATCTCTTAAGTCACAAAGGTGAAAAACCGTTCAGTTGCGATCAATGCGATAAGAGATTCACCGTCAATGCAACTCTCCAGCACCATCTTAATATACACAAGTGAGTTACTCACATCTTCATTGATTTAAATCGAAAATGATATTTTTGTTTCAGGGGAGTAAAACCTTTTGCGTGTCCTCAATGCACCAAAGCTTTTAGAACGAACCATTCACTAAAAATCCATCAAATGATGCATTCAGGAGTACGTCCATACAAATGCACTACATGCGATAAAGGATTCGTCAGAAGCAGTCATTTAAAAAGACATAAACGACTCCACTAATGGTAGAATTGGTTCAATTTTAATTATCAAGAAAAATACGTGCAATATTGTCTACTCAGAAAAGCTCTAGATGTATATTTTTGGTGTAAATATTGTGATATTATTAGAAAAAATGTAGATAAATATGGATAATGATGTTTTCCAATAAATTGGGAGTAGTTCTTTTGACCCCTGTTAGACACATGCAAACAACTGATACTTAGCACCAGTTTTGTTCGAATAAAGCCGATTTTTCGTTTCTTATTTCTTCTTATCCAATTTAATGATCTTACAGTATTCTATTATACTATGCACTGTGATCTTTGGTTCTCTAGGTAATCGTAACCAGCTTTTTCGTTATATGCCTTCAATAAGTCGGTTTTCTATGATTTACTGCATTTTGGTGTGTTTCACTTTTTGTTTTGGCACCTAAGCTCGCAATGATTGCTTACTTATTAACTCCAAAGACATCTAGAAGCTGGGACATTTGATCTTCAGAAAAGGTATCATAAATGTTGAGACTCTCATCTTGTATACAACTAAGTGGATTAGCAATTTTCATCTCTTCATTTTCATCATTTTAAGTTATGAAATTTACGTAGAATGTGATTTTAAATAATACTCGTACTATTTATTATGTTTTGTGAAGAACGTAAGAATATAAGAAAAGCTGTAATTCAATGAATAAAAATATACAACACCAAGAAATCTATCGCATTTTTTATTATTTTTAACACAATTCCTATAACATCAACTGGGTTTTTTGGAAAATAGGATAAGGTACTAGACCCAGGTACATTGTTAACGCATCCCTGGGGGAGGGGTTGCCGGCGGGTGTAATTTAGGCGCTAACCATCCTTCTTCACCTGTCTGATCAAGAAGGACAGAGATAATCCGACATGTATTTTCGCCGCTAAGAAGTGCAGGTAGGTCGAGTCATAAAATAACTCTTATCTTAATAATTTAACCACCAATGTTTGAAAAAACCCAATAGTTTTCTATTTCTTATTTTCTGATATTTTTATACATAGTTACACTTTGATCAACTGGGTTTGGGCCTGGGTTTTCTTGTTTT
>CAJUYH010002589.1:0-38968 GCA_910591685.1 Galerucella tenella
TGCTGAATTCAATTCTGACATTGGAATTAACCGGGGGCGCTCAGAGGTGCCTCTGCAGGGTTATCCGGGGGGTAATTCTGAGGGGAGTTGCGAGTTTGGAGCGCTTCCCATGGAATATGCAATTTTTACGCCAGAATGACCCCCCGGATACTCCTGCAGAGGCGTCCCTGAACGCTCCCGGTTAATTATAATGCCATAATCGAGTTCGGTATCCCCAAAAACCCCCCGAGTAACGATTTTTTAGCCATTTACATGGACTATGCGATTTCCCCCCCAGAATGACCCCCGGATACCCCTGCAGAGCCACCTCCGTGCACCCCCGGGTAATTATAATGCCCGAGTAACGATTTCCGGGCGATTTTTCCGAGTTACCAATCGTTCCCATAATGGTGCAATTGGAAAATGCATTTTCCGGCCCAGAAGGCGTTTTTCAGAAAAGTGCCAAAGTCTGTACAGAAAGTACGAGGAGTAATAAAGCATTCATTTAAGTAGATTTCATAGACGTACCAAAATATATTTTAAGAGGGTATACCGTAAGGTACATTTTGTATTGAACGAATGAGTTGCAGCTATGCTAAAGAATATACGATTTAGGTCAGAGGTAACGGGATGTACTAATTTTAATAAAAAAAAGTGATAGAGGTACATAAATTTTAGTAAGTTTGATAAAGAAAGGCAACACAGTTTATTCATAATAGAAAACAAACCAATCTGTAACAATAATTATTTTATATATTTTTGTATATATGTGTGTATAAATGCTGGATATACAGTTTCCAAATCTTGGCAAGATGAAAACATTAAAAGCGGAAGGCAGGCATTCGTGGAAAGTTTGTCGTTAGGTTTGCAGCCACCATCTGGAAAAGGAAAAAGACTTATCATTGTCCATGTTGGAAGTTCTGAAGGTTTTGTTGATGGTGGATTATTAACTTTTATTTCAAAACGCACGGGGGACTATCACGAAGATATGAATGGGGATGTCTTCGAGGAATGGTTTGTTCAAATGTTGGATCTGATTCCAAAAGGGGCTGTTATTGTTATGGACAACGCAAGTTACCATTCACGGTTACGAGAAGCATTGCCCACAAGTCGTTGGCGTAAAGCAGAGCTTTTGGAGTGGCTTATTTCGAAAAATATTAAGTTTCCAAAAGATCCACTAAGGAAAGAACTTTACAGAATTGCAAAAATGAACAAGAATAAATACAAAACCTACATTGTAGAAGAAATGGCTTCTTCTCGTGGTATATCAGTTCTTCGACTTCCCCCTTATCATTGTGAACTTAATCCCATAGAATTAATATGGGCTCAGGTAAAGGGGGAAGTTGGAAAAAAAAATACTACTTTTAAAATAAACGATGTTGTGAAATTGTTTGAGAGTGCTGTAAGTCATGTTAGCAAGGAAAATTGGACAAACTGTATCGAGCATGTTATCAAAGTAGAGGCAAATATGTGGAAAATTGACAATATTTGTGATGATTTAATCGACCCTATTATTATTAATGTCAACAACGATTCTTCCTCTTCCGAGTCGGATATAGAATAAAATGTAAGTAATAAATGTATTCCAATAATTATTTCTTTTCATTTTTTATTATATTATAATTTAAAACGTATTTTTTTTCCCAAAATACACACCACTGCATTGCGTTATAGCTTATCTGCTTATCCTTTAACAATGAAGAAACCCTAAACTTTGCTACAACTGAAACAAATACGGGGTCGATCTACCTGGTTTTTAGATTTACGGAAGAAATGTAATTTAAAGTAAGAGATTTATCAAAAATTTCATGGTGCTCCCTGTAAAGGTTTTGCATACTTAATTAGGGTTTATTACTCCTCGTACTTTTTGTACATACTATAACGACTGTAGGACTGCTGCCAGAAAAATCGAAAGATAACTATATGTTTACATATTATAACTTCATGAACTGGAGGTTAGTTGACTTTTATTTAATAAAGAAATCAAGGGTCGTGGACAAAATATAGTATTCTACTCGCAATTTATGGCCAATATTCACTCGGGTGACTTGCGCCCCTCGCCTGCGGCTCGGGACGCAAACGTCACCCAGCGTGAATAATGGCTATTATAAATTGCTCGTTCTATAATATACTATATTACACAGAATTTTAATAATCTCATTATTGTTACTAAATAAATGAACCAAATGAATAATGAATACCTTTACCACAAG
Source organism: Galerucella tenella (assembly GCA_910591685.1). NCBI lineage: Eukaryota > Metazoa > Arthropoda > Insecta > Coleoptera > Chrysomelidae > Galerucella > Galerucella tenella. The sequence continues at coordinate 2,193 of CAJUYH010002589.1, forward strand.
AAGGAATAATAAATATACCGTAGATATTAAAACCGCTTAAAACTCAATACCTACAATGTAATAAATTTTATTAATTATCATGTCCACAACGGAAAGAAAATAGTCCAAAAGAAAACCGCGTACCTATATCGTAGATAGATAAATAGTTCGAATGTTCCCCACCCAACCCGGCGGGTAGTTCATTTGTTTCCGTCCACCTTCACGACTCTTCTCGTCGAAGTTCAACTTGACGAAATGAAATCGACTAGGATCATAACGTGCCGTGTAACTACGAGCATGGGTTAACCACGCTTACAAGTTCTCTCGTTCTACTAAATGTTACGATACAAACATAAACAAACCAGTGCGCTTGAAATTTTTCCGGGAGTTTAAAAAAAAAACAAATAATGTTTGATATTGGCAGTGATAAACAGTTGGTGGAGTATTATTGTTATTAGTGACTATTTTTTGTGTGAAGTAAAAATGAATTTTGTACTTATTTACTGATTGTTTTATTGTTTTTGGATATGGGGATTGTTACTAAAACTATCGGAGTCATATTCAGTCTGTAAGTATTTTTTATATTCAGTCTGTAAGTATTTTTTTTAAATCTGTAGACTAATTTTAACGTTTGTTTTTGAGAAATTTGGACAAAACGAAAAATGTGAATACTTAACTGAATAGTTTTTGCGTAAAATACAAATATGAGGGAATAGTATATTACGTAACGAGTGCGGAAAGTGACATTTTTCACACGAGTGGGAAGTATTGTCTCACGAGGCGCAAGCCGCCACTTTCCACATGTAATGTACACTATTGTTCCTACGACCATGCGATAATTGTAACAAATATTGTTTAATGTAATGGTTTTTTAAAAATGATGTTGACATCGGTGAGTGCGGAAATGAAATGAGTGAAATTCACTTTGCAACGAGCTATGTACACTATTTTTCCTACGGCCATAAATATTTAAAAAGTACCTTAGGTTTTTCGCTACTATAAATCTTAAGATAGGTGAAAATTGGTTTGAATTAGTAAAATGATGAATTTGTTACATTCAAAATACAATTTTATACTTTTTCAACCCTTAAAAATCAACTGTTATATGTAAAAAAAATTTTTTGTCAAGAGAAAAATAATTAATGCTAATAGGGATTTGCTCAATAATTCTGTTGTAAAAATAATGTGTCACGTGCATTAAGTAAATTTTCAACCTTTAAAAACCACCCTTCACAACATTGCAATTTTTATAAACTATTGTAATAGATATAAATTGAATTGGAATTTTTCGAAAAAAAAAATCGATTGGTTTTTTTAACGTATTTCCTTCATTTTTGATGATAAAAAGTTTATTCAAAAACGATTTTGTAGGGTTTTTCAAGAACTACAAGGATCTGTAAGTTAAATCTCTTTAGACCCTTTCGTTTTTAAATGGGGTGAGTTTAAAGGGCTAAAAAAAGGTGGTGCTCGTGCGTAAATAGACGTTTTAAACGGCTATATCTCGTCAAATATTAACTGTACAAAAAATCTACTTACAGGAAAATTTTTTTCATAAAAAAAGCTACAATTTCGTTTTTTAACTTTGCTTGTACCTCTAATATTTTCGGAGTTATTTTGAAGGAAAAGGTAAAAATACAAAATTATGAAAAATAACTTTTTACTTTAAGCCATAATTTTTCGAAAACTATGAATTTTAAATTGGTCAAACTTCTTGGACATATTAACCATACATGTACAAAGAGAATTGCACAAGGGTAAAGATCAATTTTAATTAGGGGGGTAGTTAGGGGGTTGTTTTCACCGATTTTTTTGTATAAAAAATTCAGTAATGACATTATTTTTGTCATAATTCACTCAATTTTAATGCTACAGACCTTTTTTTAAAAAGAAAGGTCTAATTATGCTCTTTGAAAAAGATTCTATGAGTTTTCTACGAAAAATGCATCATTTTTCCGGTATTTGACTTTGAATCTATCACATTTGGCATTTGGGAAAATCTAATCATTGATGGGCCATATCTCGGTTCCTATTGGTTTTAGAAAAATTATAAAAAAGGGTTTTGCTTGTTTTTTTAAAAGCTACAATTTTGCTTTATACAGTTTTTTTGATAAAATGCATAATTTTCTAGTTATCCGCGAAAAACATCAAAAACGTCGATTTTTTCCTCTAAAAAGCGTTACTTTCAATCGCGAATAACTTAGAGAATATTGATTTTACAAAAAAAATGTATGGAATATTTTTTGCTTAGAATCACTTTTTCAATCGATTCCTGTGGTTAAAATGTAATAAAAAAATTTCACCCCCGAGATGGGGTGGCAACCACCCCCAAGGCTTTAGCGCCCTTCGGTTCGATGTAGATTTTGATCCTTGGGCTATCACCTACCTTCTGTTAAAATTTCAAGTCAATCCATGCTGGACGAAAAAATTGCCATGTGAAAATGCTTCATTCCCTGTACTATATAGAATTATTCACAGATAGTAAAATTCCCATTAACAACGTACAGAAGATTTTTAAATTCTAATAAAATATTCTGATCACTTTATTGAAGTCATAAGTACAAATTTTAAAATCACCAACTAAAAAATACTATACCAGGATTACCAGGTGTACTAGAAGTTTCAGACCCATTTCACCACAAATATCTCCGGCGGTTTTCAGTGAACCTGAAGTTTTTCTCAATTCATGTGTATCATGCAATATCATATATAGGGTGTTTAAAAAAATCGAAATTTTTATATAATTGTCGGATTTCTGGTGTTGAAGAATGCGTAATTAATAACATCTTATGTTGTATCAGCAGATTTTCATTCAAATATTTCTAAAAATCAAAGTGGATCAGATACAGGGTGATATGTCAAATAATAAAATGGACTGAGAAGATTTTGTCATCGGAAAAACAATTCCAGATTTTATACGGACAATGACTTCCTTTATTTTTTCGCATAAATTTAGAAACATGTATGTTAAACCAGGATTCCTCTGTACTCGAAATTCTGTAATCAATTTATTATGTAGTCGCATTAATTAGAAATAGTGAAACCAACGAAACCTCGGACAAAATTTCCGTTCGCTACTTTCATTTTAAATTTTATACCCTCTTAAATTTTTCTTCAAACCAATTCATTTTCACGCCTCTGATTTATTCAATTTAACTTGATGCAAATTGCAAATACAGGATTAGTTTACAATAATAAAACTTATTAATAGTATTAGAAACCACAGGATGTTTATCTTACAACAGACAAACGCGAAAAATCCTACTGGTATATTATTGTTATTGAAATAATTCGCTTTCTAACATAATATTTTCTTGGATATGGTCTGAATTAAAAGTCAAAAAGTCAAGCATATATTGATGGCTATTATTCACGATGGAGCCTGCGGCTCGCAACATAAACACCTGAGTGGATAACAGCCATTATATGCGAGTAGAATACTATATTTTGTCCACGACTATGAGTTACCTATTGAGGTATAAATTTTGTTGTCAAACTAAAACACTAGAGTTTATTACAAAAAACTACTAATTACTAATAATTACTTCTTATGTTATTGAGAAGATTATATATTTAATAAGTATTTAATCACTGTCTGATTCACTTTCCATATAAAATTTTCTAGTATAGTTATTGAAATTCTTTCAATTAGCAATAAATTATTTAAAACGTCACTTTTGCTTTTGACATACATAAAAAACTGCATATAAAACTCGTATTATATGCAACATCTTGATACTATCTCATATATCTTCATAACCTGATGGTTTACGGCTCTTACTGACTAGGTGAAGTGAGGAATTTTGGACATAGGTTCGAATCCTGTCGCAGTGAAAATTTTTATTTAATATATTGTGTCAAATGTATACATATATGAATAATCTTCAATAAATGTGTCATGTGACCTTTTTATTATCCACACCTATTATTCACTTGTGAGTAATTTACGTTATTATACTTGAAGAAGCACACGTAAAATGTAGTAGTAAATAGTAAGTAGTAAATAGTAGTAGACAAAATATATAATTCTTCGCTAGAATAAGTCTAAAGTCAATGTGAAAACATGAGATTGTCACTTATAATTGCACAAGTGGTTTGTATTTTATCGGGTAAATTTGGGTTGTTTAATGAGAAACTGTTTCCTAGCAGTTTGACGAGAATAACTGCATGCAATAACACATTTTTATTTTAATGTACAATTATTAAAAACGCAGTTATTGAAATTCATACTAGGAACAGTGATATTGATGAACAAATGAACAAGTGAAAAAACCACTAGTGTATTTGTCGCTGTAAAAGTTAAAGCTAACTTTTGCCGGTGTCAAAGTGATAATTGCACTGTGGCATATGCGATTTTTTATACATGAATTAAATTGTCAGATGTAATGCCTCAAATTGCTAAGTTCACTATACAATGTAAACTTTAGAAGGACTATACCACCATCTTATTTATCTTATTTTGTTTGTTGTTATTTGTTATTCTGTTTAACGATGGTAGATAAAGTGCTTATTTGTCTATCAGCGAATCTGAGACAACGCCAATAGTATCTAATCTATTTTAATTGTAAGTACACACATTAGGGATTGTGAAACTTATTTTCCAACACAGATAACTGAATACATTTTAAAATTGAACTTTATCACATCCAATAGCTGATTCATAACTAGGAGATTAGCGAGGAAGTGCAATTTTCAACAATAAATAAAGCAGTTTTTCCAATACTTACGTCAAAAATATGTATTTTTTGATGACTCAAATGCAGGCTTACATTGCTTAAATACAAGTAGGAGACCTTTTATAAAATACCACGCAAAATTTTACCTTTATAGACCCCCTTCATTAGATTGCCACATTTTCTGCGAACCTCTGTCCCTATTAATTTTGCTCACGATTGGAATGATAGAGGGGTCTTCCATAAAATACGTCACCCAATTTTTTTCTTATACACCCTTTCCCTCCTCCTTCGCCACGTTATGTCAAATTTTCTGCGACCCCCCTTATTATGTCACGAATGATGAAGGGGGCGTTCATAAAATACGTCATGTAAAATTCTACCTCTGTAGACCCCCTTCTCTCTATCCTTTGTCACGCTATGCCATATTTTCCGATCCCCCTATTAATATTATAATGATAGACACCGCGACCTGTGATAATACAAAAGTTTTTTTTTATGCAAATTTGAAACGAATGACTTTCTATCGTGGCAAAATAATGAGATAAAAAAAATTTGTTTGATAATCTGCGACATCGTTCTAGTCGATAAGAACAATCTAACATGGTCAAAATTGACTTTTAAACCGAAAATGCAAATAAAAAACGATTTTACGATTTTCGACGATAAACTCACGGTTACTCGCGAATAGTAAATATTTTCCTTGAAAATTTTCCGGCGTACTCTCCAACCAATTCTAGAGGCAATGAAACCATATAGTCCTAAACTCGGTTCTAAACTACCAAAATATCTTAAATACGAGCAATAAACTTCTTTTTCGACTTTTTAGTTTTTACGTAAGTTTTTAATTGTCTATTTCTAAATACGCATGCAGTATTAATATTTAAAAATCGAAGACGTTTTTGTGAAAGTTTGAGCTATTAACCGATCTATTAACATGCTGAAGAAAAAAAGTTGGAGCGATGAGTGCTGGCGGCTCTTGCAATGGGCGCGCTGAATCTTTACTATTTTCCGCAAGATTTGTAATAATTTATAATTATAAAAAATTTTTATTTCACATATTACCAAGAATATGATCTACACAGTTAATGGATCTTGAAAATTTGACAAGAAATTTCATGCAGTCTTAAACTTCAAAATATTATTAAACTTTTTTACTAGTGTCAGGTAGAGAACAGAATTTGAAAAAAAACTTGATTGTTCTTGATAACAGTAGCTGGAAAACTGAAAAAATAGAAAGAAAAGAAATAGTTATTTATAACATATCTAAATATTTTATAGTTAAATACTCATTGCACAAAAAATTATACATTTTAAATCACAAAATAAAAACTAAATTGAAAATAATTCGTTAAAAAATATATCAAAGGGGTCCCCGCGCAGCGAGAGCACCTTTCTAAAGCGGCAATTTCACATAGCATTTGACAGGAAAGGACAGAATCAGAAATATAAGTTTTTGTTTCCAAAATGGTGCCAAGTAAAAACACTTTGGTTAGGTTTGGAATAATGTGTCAGATATTGAAAAAATGACAACAGAAAATTGCAGTGTCCAAACAATCACATAGTAAGAAAAAGTACTGGTAAAAACGACCTTATTGGACATAGAAAATAATTTATTAACTGACTACTGGACACTGCAGCTTCCTTTCAATATATTTTTCGTATTCTACTGACTCTATGTTCCATAAACATTCTTTCTCTTGATATAATTTGTTAAGAGTGAAAATTTGTCGTCCCTTCGCCGGCACCACCTCAGCCTCCTGGGCTTATTATGGATTCTCCTAACATTCTGACTACAGCCTATTCAGCCAATCCGTTCCCTATATTAGCTCATACAGATTCTTTACTGGTTGGTTCTAGAAGTCTTTTGGAATCATTTGGGGTCTTCCATTTAGTTTTTGCCTCCTGTGGTCCAGCGTCTCATAGTTGCATAATATGTGCAGAGCTGTTTCAGTGTCCTTTTTGCATCTCCTGCATGTGAGGTCTCCGTTATACAGCCCTATTTTGTTCAGGTGCTCCTTTGTGGGAAAGTGTCCCGTAAGAAGCCCCGTTATGGTGCGTATTTTGTTCCTGCTCATTGAGAGCAGCTCTTTTGCTACTTTTTCTGATGGTTCTTTTATAAATTTCTTCCCATGTGTTTGCCTGGGCATATTCTTCCAGAGTTTTATGGATTGTTCTTTCACCCACCCTTTTAACCATGACCTAGTGGAGCATCTGGGGATGCCCACAGATGGTTCGGGTCCGTTCATCAGTGTTGACGATCCTGCTCTTGCAAGTACGTCAGCTTCTTCATTGCCAGCGATTCCTTTGTGACCTGGGCTGGGACCCATCCAGTGTTACACTATTCGCCAGTCTTCTAAGTTCTTCGCCACATTCCCATACCAGCCGAGATGTTACCTGTATATTAATTTGGGAGCACCTATTTTAAAAAGTGGTAGATGATTGAAAATTGGAGCCTTTATTAAAACAGAAAATCAATATCACAAAAGTAAATTATTCACAATTGTTGAGGAATCTATTTCTATTGCCACATCTCGATGAATACTCATATTGCGGCAGTATGCTAATAAAAAATTATTGTACCTTTATTGTATTTTCTATGGGGAGGGTTTGATCACCCAAAACCCCCCCTTATATACGTCCCTGAGTATGGTAAAAAAAGTAAAATATCCTTCAGGGGGAGGGAAGAAACATAAACAACCTCAAAATTTATTCACCTACCTTGTTTTTCAGCTCGTTTAAATAACAAAAAAATATGTATTAACCTCTAGACATATTGTTACACTAACAATTCAAATTGACACCGCGAACTTAAGGTAATGGAAAAATAACAAATTCGAATAAAAGAAAAACACTATTTATCCATTGTCGGTAAACAATTAAAAATAAATATTCAAATGATTTGGAATTTGTGTTAATTCGATTCAGTTTTAAGAACGCTTCTATGCTGGTGGCCCATATGGTCGATTTTTACACAAATCTGCGCGCACGCATATTGTTTCATTTGGATTTTAAAAAATGGGACAGAAGTAACACGTGGTGTTATGTTGAAATGACCTAATTTCAGAAATGTTCTTACAATAGGTAAGGTAATTTAGAAAATGAAATTACCACATTTATACAATTAAATAAAAACATTGTACTTGGTGTGTTCAATAATAATTAATATAGGAAGACATTGTTTGTAATGAAAATAACCAAAATAAATACATAAAAAGCTCGTAGAATGACCGCTAGAGAGTTGTAGTTGAAAAACATGCTAGTAGGAGCTTTGGACAATCCCCTCCACTTCCCATCGGCGACCGCTCTTATCAGGTAGTTCGTCTCAGAGATAACCTAATAGATGGGAAACTGACCCGTGGCATTATCTATTTGTACGGGGGGCGCCACCTTGAGAGTCCCGTCATAGGCTCTGAATATGTGAAAGTAAGCAACTCATTTACAGTTTGAAGAAGTAAGAGTTTTAATGATATATTCCTTCAAAAATATGGCAAACGTTTGTAGATTTGCATGTTGGTCTACATCTGTGTCCACATTTGTATCATTATTTCCAAATGTGTGCTTTCTTTCGTTAGACCAAATTATTCCTGGTCTTTTAATTAAAAGTATCCTTTTGGAAATTTTAAAATTAAAATTCTTATCCTTGAATGTTTTCTGTCTCCAAACGTCTGCTTGTTTTATGCTTGCTGAATTGCAACTCAAAACATTTTAAAATTCATTTGCAGTAAAATTTAGTAGAAAATTTGCAAAATGCGATTTATATGAATATTCATACAAGTTGTTAAAAAAAATGTATACAATTTTTTATTACCTAAAAATGTCTATAACATGCACCCAGAAAATGTTGTAAATGTTTGAAATTCCAGAATATTTTGAATACAATTGCATAACATTTTATTCAAATTACGGATAAAGAAAAAATCTGTCTATCATGCACGTAAATGTTAATTTCTTTTTTTTAATATAATTATTAGAACACTTAACAATTTTCAAAGCGAAGTATCGTTCCACAATTAATTGTTATTTTTTTAGTTTTCCATCTCTTCTTACTTGGTACATCTTCCTTAGCAATCAAGAGTTTTTTGCTTTCAATGGCTGGGAAACAAACTAAATGACGCGGCTCGTTCAAAATTTGACAGTAGTCTATTAATAGAAGGCAGTTGATAGGAGCAGAGCCGCATTTGTAATATCTAACTCCACGGGTAATTCTAATAGTTTTACTGATTTATCAAAATTGTCTCGTATCTACCACTTATGTCTGACGAGTAATTTTTCCGTAAATAATTTTTTCCTAAACGCATTTAGTCTACTTCAAAAGTGAACCAATATCTAGGTCATTCTGGAAAATCACTAATTTGCAATTGATATCTTTCTATCTGTTGATAGTACAATACCTTGTTGAAACCTCGACATATCTACTAATTTTTAAATGAAACATATACAAAAAGCATTTGTGAGGCGTTTAATTACGATAAATAAAATATAAACAATGTTAAACTACAACTTCAGTTGTTAACAAGTTGAAAATTTAACTCTAGATGTCGCTACAGTCAAAATTTTGAAAAACTTGACCTTTCTAACGCATTATTTATGGGCTAATTTCAATGTTTTTTCTATAAAAATCCATCTGTTCATGAGAGCTTTCAATATTTGCTATCGGTTAGTTACAAAGCTAAGAGTCGAAAACATTACACATTCAGATTAATCACCGATTTAGACAAACAATTGCACACAAAACGATTAATATCATTGTTCGGCGTAATTTTTGTTATTATATTGATAATTTTTTTATTTGACATTTAAACCTATTAAAACTGTGTATTTTTAGTCACGTGTTCAAAAATAGCCAATTAGCAATCAATTACCTACACTGAAAATGTTTTGACAGTTCCAAAAACCAATCAAATTTCCTTAAGCGTGCTGCTTGCTATAAGGTAACAATTTGAAGTTTCAAATATTTAATATTTGGAAATGTCACGATTTGGTTGTAATACTATAATTGGTAAAACATTTTCTAGCCGAATAACCCTCGGACATTGATAAATGCTCAAAAATGTTATGACAACTTTCTCAAGCTTGTGACTTGTAGGCAACAAGCAACAAGCTCTTGATATCTGTCATAAAATGATTTCGAACAATTATCAATGTCCTTGGGCTATTACTACTGATAATGAAACAGTTTTCAAACTATTAAAACTGATTTGAAGATGAATTTTTGGTTTTGGGTGGCAAATAGTCTCGGCTGAAACTACTTAAAAAATAAAACTTTACACAAAACATTTTTTCTTAGTTTTTCATATACAAACGTTTTTTTTTTCATTTTCCAGTATATTGTAAGAATACGTATAATGGAATAGTTTCTAGCCTTTTAATTTGACGCTTCGCTGGTCGCGAGTGGACTCACAATTTCCATCTATAAACTTATGTTTTCTATTTACACGTAAGAAATATGAACCAATGATAACATTTCAAAATGCGCATACGAAGTGTATTTAAAACCAAGCGGCGAATGTTGTTCATTCTGGGATCTGTTTCCCTTAAAGGAATGTCCAAATGTCTTCAGTTTAACTACAGACCACACAAACTTTTATTAAAATCATAATTAATGTAGGAACTTTAATTTTTTGGATGTTTTTTTTGTGTAATCTTGCAACTTTCCACGTAAACTATCTCAAACAGTATAATTCTCACTAGTAATACTAGAGGGCAAATTATATTATTAAATTATTTTCAAAATATTCATGAGCTCGAAAAAATTTCCGGATTTAATTTGACCTCGTGTCAGAGACTGTCTAAAAAATATTCTGTTGTTTTAAACGTCAAAAGTTTTCCAATATACTTCGCTGTTCGGTACCAACAAGGAAAAAAATGCCCATACTAGAATAAATCCGTTGCCATGGTGATATATGTCAAAAAAACACGTTTTGATTGGTTAGAAATCGCGACAGACAGCTGAATTTTATTGAAAATGAAGTGAAAATTCCATTACAGTATTCCATTTGATATGTACATAAGGGAAATATTCAGAAAAACTGCACAAATATTATGTAGCCAATTTAATGTTAATAATTGTTTCTTTTAACATGTCAAAACACGTTTTACCAAATGATATTCCGACCATTTCATTTTAGTATGACGCATCCTACTGCAATTATTTATTTATCAACAAAACAGTGCAACGAGAGGAAAGGAAACCTCAATTAAAACATTATTATCAACCACATAAACGAAAAAAAAACAAGATCTGTGATTATTATTACTATTTCGACAATAAGGATCTCCAATTCAACAATTACTCATATAATTTATAACCTTCAATTTTGAAATGGTCATGATCCATAAATAAAAGTATATGTATATTATAACAGTTTACACAGTTGAATTACCTCATGTTGTTGGTAGTGACTATTACGCTTTATTGGAAATATTAAAACAATAATTACCCCGAATGAAATGAAAATATTTTCATTTTATTTGTTCGCAAACGTATAGAGTTTCCATAATTTATCTTTTTGGAACTTTAGCTCTTCACGTCAGGTTATGTTTGAGCGACCAGGGGTCGCGACGCAAAAGATCTGACCGTTACGTTACGTTATGTTACGTTGCTTCGTTATGTGCCTTGCTTGCGTGCGTGTGCTCTCTCCTGAGTCTCTCTCTCGTTTACGAAGCAGCACACACACAACCTTGATGAGCCCGTCCCACCCAGGATGTTCCTCTCTAAGCGAGGTACATCTCCGGGGAGGACTTCCACCACATCCCCCCATCTTATCCGATGGTTCTCATCATCATAGTTCGCGTTTCGGCGTACAACTCGTCCCTAGCTAAAAGGGCTAGCAGCTGGGGGCGAGCCGTCTTCTCTTTGGCCGTGTAACCTCGGTGGTCGATTCATATGCTTCGGCCGGGAATCGAACCCGGGCCGCCCGCGTGGAAGGCGAGCATTCTACCACTGAACCACCGATGCTATATTGAAATTCTATGCAAAGCTGCACGTGAACTCTGTAACAGAATAGAAAGGAAATTTCTTTCTTTGTTGGGAACACAAAACAGTCTAACCCACCAAACAGTCCAACCTTTAGATTGTTTTGTGGGTTAGACTGTTTTGTGTTCCTAGCATAGAAAGAAATTTCCTTTCTATTTTGTTACAGAGTTCACGTTCTGGTATTGGCAGTGCTGGTGATCTACTTGAATTTGTTCGGATAAATTTTTACTATTATTTCCATAATTTTTTTCGCGTGATTGATCTTTTTTGTTTATTTACAGCATCGGTTGTCAGGACGGTAGGTTGTGTTTACTGGTTTCTAAGTTTAACATGTCGGTAAGTGATTTACTTACCGTTCAGACGTCGAAAAGTAATAAATAGCATAAAAACAATTTCACCAAAATGCAAAATATATTTTAAACTGATCGAGAAGTATAAATGTCACTTTTGACATTTCGTTCATTTCGAAGAAATTTAAATTATTTTATTCGGAATTTATTTCAATACGATCGCGCAAAAAATGGTATAAGCATCTCGAACGTTGAGGGTAATTACAACGTTTGCATGTAGATTCCTCTCGTAAAATTGGACAAAATGATATGAGGATTAAGGGGTCTAGCACATTTACTTTTCGAAATACAGGGTGTTGAAATTTTGAAAACATGAATGTTTTACTTCGATAACTTTAACATGGATGGATAAATTGATTTTTGACATTTGGCAGGCTGTTTTTAAATGTAAAAGGGCATATTTTGATAGAAATAGTGGTTTGTGCAACTAGTGCATATCGCACGAGGACGAAGTTTGAGCACGACGCCGTAGGCGGAGTGCTCAATCGTTCAAGTGCGATATGGACAATCCACACGAGTCGAACAGCATATTTTTTCTACTACCCACTTAAGAAAAAATCTAGAAAATAAAAATGTCTATAAACTGTAATATAACTTCAAATTGAAAATTTAACAATTCAATTTTCCACTCATTTTTTGTGGTAAACGTACAGTTCTTGAATGTCCAATTTGTATAATGCTACGGTTTCCCTTTTTAAATATACGATGCTGTTATAAGTAGATGTTGCCAGTCGGACTCCCTCATGAAGGGTACCGTACCATTATCTATAATAATGAATATTCTGCTAAATATTTCAAACGTCTACCTGTTGTCGTTATTAATATCAAGCAGAATAATTATTTAAAAATAAAATTAACAATAAAAAAAAACTTCTCGGGTAATCGAACCAGGGTCTACCGCGTGAGAGTCTGGTTTGCTTACTACTCGACCACCGAGGAATATGCAAATTGTTTATCTATAACGTCAGATGTATTACATTATTTTTGCTTAAAAGGAACTTAAGTTCCTACCGTGTGTCCCGCGATACGTTCTACCTTTTTTTTAAAAGTTCCTCCTAAGGGATCTACCGCCCTTTGAAGATGACGCTTTTAACCCAGTTTTTAAGTATATCTCAATTTTGGTAATATACATTGTATAACACTGGTGTACCTAATGAATTGTTAATTTAAAACTTGCGTTTTTCATCATCACAGAAGCGTTCAAAGTGGGAGGGTAAACAGTTGAATTATTTTATTAAATTTAACTTAGTTTACCTTTTTTACGCAACAACCCATCTTGGACTTATGATCAAAATAAGGTGAAAACAACCCCCTTACTAAAATTGATCTTTACTCTTATGTGATTCTCTTTATATATGCATTATCAATACAAGTTTGACCAACTTAAAATGCCTATTTTAGAAAAATTGTAGTTTAAAGAGAAAACGTAATTTCGTATTATTCATTCTTTTCTTCAAAATATCTCCGAAAATACTGAAAAAACGAAAAAAATGATTGAATATCAAATTGTAGCTTTTTCAATGACTAAAATGAATAAACTCACCCCATTTAAGAACTAAGTGATCTTGGGAATTTAATTCACATAGTTTTATAGCTCTTCAAAAAGCCTACAAAATCGTTTTTGGTAATTAACCTTTTTTTTGTAAGAAAAATTCATTTTTTTATTTTAATTCATTTTTACATTAACCTCTAACAAGGGTTGATTTTTAAGGGTTGAAATAATATGATATTATATCCTAAAGCATAAAAAAATCATTATTTCACCAATCCAAACCGAATTTTAAAAATAAAAAGGCTTAGAATGGTTTTCTATAATTTTTGTCAATAAGGGGTAGTTTTGAATATTAATCTTCAAGGCAAAAAAACCAAACTTTTCAAGATGGTAGCAATAGAATATTCAAACAGATGCGCTTTTTTTGGGAAATACCTTATAGTTTTTTTTTTAAACCGATACACAAAAATGTCTACTGAACTTACATCGACAAAGCAACAAATCTTGATATATATTTCAAAGATTTTATTACATTGCGGCACATCTAACCAGCTTAGATAGGATCTGCACCCCTCCTCATTTCACGTAAAACCAAGTCTTCCCACATTCTATCTTGAACTATCTTGCTGTCCTTCATCATAGTTTTTTACAATATAAATTCATTATTATTGTTTTTATTTATTTAAACACTGATGTCCAATTCATTATATTTTAGGACCAGTAATTTTTTGAAAGTTTGCTTGTAATTTATAAATTTTATGGTCAGAAAATTTGCTACTAAGCGGGAGGAATGGTGAATTTTCATATATTTCGTCAAATCACTTGAAAATAATAATCTTACATTTATAAAAAAAATAAACATATTTGAGCTCCCCGCAATGTATAGACAGAGACTAGCTTCTTTAGACTTATTTCCCGGAGGAATTTTAGGATATCTGCAGGCTTCAACTTAGTATGTGGATGGAAGTTTCTTTTTCTATGCCACAGAATCTACATTCTTCTTCCTCCACTATTTTGAGCTTTTTCAGGTGTCCATTCAGGCGACAATGTTCCTTTTACTTTGACTTGGGCATTAATTTGACTTAACCGTTTGTATATTTGAAATGTACACTAGAACAGTATCCAAACTTTTTTCTTTTCTTTAACTTCACCCCCTTCAATGGAACCCTAAAAACCACACAAATGCTTTTTCAACTTGAAAATCTGTTGACAAAAATTAAATGTTATAATTGTTCACGTATATTTCTAAACTATCATTTAAAATCAACAAATATCTTTAAATTATCAGCTACTTGATAGATAATCATTGAGCAATTTCCTATTTCATTTTTTTCCTCGACACTTTAAAATTATTTAATAAACGTTTAAAACTAATTTGTAGGATTTAAACCCATTTTTTTGTAGATCCAAAATTTGTATACCACTTGACAACTCATCATAAACTCTTAGTGCCAAATAATTCTATTCACTTTTCAGTGATATTAATTTTTGTTCAATATTTATTAGAAATTTTGATGAATGATCTTTTTGTATAAGTAGTAATCTTTCTGTAATATGTACATTTCATTTGGTGTACTAGTCACTACCGATTACTGTAATTATGGGAAATTGCACTCTTGTACGCGTTTGTTTAATAACAATTAACATGATTTTTTCTCTTCAATTTACATATTACGTCCTTTTATTTATTTCTTTTTTAATTGGATCTAATAATGATATAAAAGCAATTACAAGGGCACGTACATGCAATATTTGAAATCAACATATTAAATTTGTTGGAAATACATAAATAAAATCTAATTTGTTCGAAATTTAAAATAAAACATATGAAGCTGAACGGCGTGTCAACCAGACAGATATAAGAAAAAAATAAATTTAACATTTCTGATAATAGAATCGCAATCTGAAAAGAGTCGCAGACCTAGGACAATAGTATGTTATACACCAAAACTGGTTGCGAGGCTTATAAATGTCTTCACCTCCATGATGTATATACATTTTTGCCATTACCAGCCAAATTTAAGACACAAATGAAAAATAATTCACAAACGCACCACGAGAAGCGTTAGCCTTGTCGTCTGACTGACAAGTACACTGTCAGTTTTCGATATATATTATGAACGTACCAGTCATTTTTGGTTGAGCGCGAATTTTAAACTAACTCCGTTGTTATTAAAATAATTTTATCTTGATAGGTAATTTTAAGCAGCAAATACGTTGAAGACAATCTCCTGGGTATGCAAGATTACACAAGTTTTTGTTGAACTAATATCCCTGAATTCTCGAAATATTTGAATTTGTCCATTATTGACCTATGTTAAAAAAATTATGAACCACTATTGGAGAAATTCAACTTTTCAGTTGGCTAAAAGAAGCAATAATTGTCAACTTCACAACTAGTATTGGAAATAAATATTAACCTCCCAGGATGTTATGGAACTGTATTTCAGGTGGAAAGGCAATAGTCGATTAACAATGTTAATTTGGACCCGTAGCCATTTTAGAAAACTGACCCTGGGGACTTGTTTGTATTGGTTTGCATTATTGTCGTTGCAATCGCAATCTTGACAGTTTTTCAAGTTTTTTTTGCCCTTCTAAAAACTAAACGAAACCCGTTTTAGTGAAGCTACTGCTTTTAGCGAAAGCTTAGAGATGCATCTGGATTGAAAATAAAATACCCCACCGATTGCTGTTGCAAAGTATATTTAGCTCACTTACCATGTGGTCATACGGGTGTATCGTTAAAACTGGTCTCTATTAATGATTGTATTTAATTGAAAGATTTCATTTATCGTGCTCTTTTTTATTTCGCTTGATGACACAGGATGTAATACACGTGTATGCCATTTATAAGAATTGAAGAACTAGCAGACTTTTTTTAATTGATTTCTTAAGGGCCGGTTTTATAATCTTTTATTGACTGACAATAAATTGAAGTTCAACCAGGTAATTTCTGTATTTCAATCTGAAGGTTGAATAGACTGGAATAGACCTTAAACCGTAGTCATAAGGTGCAATTCGTATCATTATTTCGAATCGATTGAACTGTTTTCTTGTGTTAGCGAATGTATCACGCATATTAACATGCATAAATAACTATTTTGAACTATTTGAGCGAAAGCTTGCTCCATATAGTTGTATAGTTGGTAGGGTTATAAACTTTATGTCGAATACAAATTATTTGACAGTGGTATGTTAATATATTATATCCCCTTCCCCTTCTCGGACAAATATCAGATAATTCGTATTTCACATGAAGTTTATAACCCAAGTTGAAGCCAAATAATTCCTCTTCCGAGACTCTTGCGTTGTTTGGTAGAAGTCGGGATCGGAATTGAACAAATTGGCACCTTGGCAAAAAACAGTTGATATGTTATATTAGACTGATACAAAAATTAGCTTTGTTTATCTAATGAGATGTGATTTATAGTCTAAGGGTGCATTCGTAATCAATTCGCTGGCCAAGTGGCAATCTATTTCATTGTGATCGTTCACGATGCAATTTGGCGTCAGAGTTGAAGCTGAAGACGTCGAAATTATTTGCAAGCTGCAAACTTTAACTTCGTGCAGGCTATGGGACATGCGCATTAACTTTTCTTATTTGCTTTTTGATATACTGACATTTGTTTGATAGTCTGATAAATAAATCCAAATTATATTTTATAACCTCGGACTGAACCAACTACAGACAGAATCATGCTTCGACCACATGTTGAAGGAATTCTGACAATTATTTAGGTACGAACGTGCTTGCGTTAAAGTCGACTTTGAAGTTATTGTGAATGGCAAATTTCGTGCCGACTTGCGTGCCAAAGTGCCACTTGGCCAGCGAATTGATTACGAATGCCTAAGCCTAAGACACCACACATAACAAAACAGAAATAAGGTTATAATCGTATTCGAAGTACATAATGTATGTAAGTATATAACTCCCAAAGTGCCGATAGTTCGTCATCCGAATGTTGACCTTTATTTTTATAAAACCGGCCCTAATGTGTCTATCGTGTTATATTAAAAAAAATATTTATTTCTAATAATGTTATCTTCAAATGCAATTGTTGATCGTTTAAATTGTATTTAACTGAAGGAAAATAAATGAAATAAAATACATTGGGGTTATCAAACATGTTGAACTGCGACTATATTCTTTTGGATACAGCAGATTTATTGATGATTAAGTAGTTTAAAACCGTTTTAATTATATAATTTTAACGGACTTTCGTTTTAAACCAATATTTTTCACTCTAGAGCTCATCCATATCTCATGTCATGATTTCATTTGTATTTCCGGTCACCATTGAGGTTAGTTCAGTCCATGTGCTACAGTGAAGTTAACATAAAATATGTTTAAAATTTTAATATCTTAATGGATAATTTGATTATTCATCATGACTTTATTTCTATTGATAATGGTTATTTTAACCTATCATATAATTTCAGTGGCTAGTTTAAGCCATTTGAAATATTTCATCGTTAATTCTGGACAATTTCATTATGTTCAGACATTAACAACAATTTTCCTTCCCCAACCCCAATTAAATAGTCCTTTCGGACAATTCAAATGTAAATTTAAAATCAAAAACTAAAGTTCTTTAAACCCCCCCTTTTTGGCATAGTCCATTAGGCTAACATTTTAATTAACTTCAAATTAGTTTAATTTTTTCAATGTTTTTCCATTTTCTTTTCTTTCCTTACCACTCAAATAAACTTGTAATTTATTTGATATAAATATGTTTTAACATATAAAAATTTTTGGCCACAACCTATTGTTCTTTGGATTATATATTTCATACAGGTAACTATATTTTATTTTATTTCAATTTGACTACCCACTTTTATAATTTATATTATCAAAGTTGTAATTTGTAAGATTCTCATTAACCTTTTTTAATTATATTAATAGTTTTTTAATTTAATATCAACAATTGTAATATTCTCAATTTTTTATTATTAACTATAATATTATTTTCACATTCATTTTATATCTATTAGCAACTCTTGCTTAAATTATTTTAACAGAATCTGTCAGCATTTTATGCACAGAAAGTGATATTAAACATTATTTTAAAAAATATATTAGAAATGCAGCGTGAGGTGAGGTTGACCAAATAAAACCGGCCATTTATGCTGGCGTAATTGAACCAGGAGATCCTGTATGTAACGTATTAATTAAAAAAATTTATAAATAAACGGGTCTGTCAGTTGTGTAATACATTAGGTACTTTCGGAGTAATTATATCTTAATTAATATAATTACTCTACATGCCATTGTCTAATTTGTCTTGTTCCCATCATCATTAGCGAAACATAATGAAAACCTTAAAAATACCTACTTTCCTATATATTTTAAAAAATCAACCTTTTCGTAGACAATTAATTATTAATCACAATTATATTATTCATCTCGAACTCGAAACAGTTTAATCCGTTGTTTATTTTTAAATTCCTGTATATTACTCTCTCGAGCTGCTCCATTAAATTACTAATATTTCCTTACTATGTGTTCTCATTAAATGCTCGTTTTGCCGGCCATGGAACGCCCATTCCCCGTTCTAGTTAATAATACACTCAACTGATTCGTTTATATATTTTTTTTCGAAATTAATCTAGCTACATTAAGCCTCCAGCTACAAATGGGTTCGGTACGCAGATTTGCAAAGCCACAGGTCAAAATATTCATCTACTTAGAGTTGAGGTAAAATATTTAATGAAAGAAGGGAAAAAATATTCTAAGTTGAACTGTTTTATTGAAAATAAAGATAATAATGATGTGGATAAGTACTAGTCATCACACCAGACTCTTCAGTAGCGGATTTAGGATTTAGGGCCGCAAATTTTGAAAGGCGTCATTTTAAAGATGTCCAAAATTGAAAATCGATTGGGTTTTCGGTAAACTGCAAGACCAAATTTTAAACTTTATTGTATTGCGCTCTTACTATTTAAACATAGTGCTATTTGGGAATAGAATTTCTTTGTTAAAATAATTAATCAGGCAAGTACTAAAATCTGAAATAACTAACAAAAAAAAATGATAGGTAAAATTACGGTAAAAGTACTCATAACCTTTTTGTTTATTTCTCGCAATGTCAAAATAGTTATTTATGTACCAAGGGTATAAATAGATGTTTATGCCCTGAGGGCGACATCTTACGAACCCGAGTGCCTCCGGCCCGAGGGTTTGTAAGTCGTCCGGGGGTATACACATATGTTTATCCCGCGGTGCAAAGTTTAAAATCCGTCTACTCAAACTACGAAGTCATTCTAAGAATCAAGAACCAACTTTTCAAACTCCAGTCCGATAATAGGAATATATCCTTCTTATGGGTACCATCACACTCCGGTATAAAGGGTTGCGAAGACGCCGATATCTCAGCTCAAGAATCAGTTAGCAACAGTCATACCCCAAAATTGGAGCTGATACCACACCAAGACCACAAAGCAACTGTCAGGATGATAGATCGTCTATATTTCCATAAAATCTATCGAAACAAAAAAAACCTTATCTTTTTTTGATACGGATTGCACAATAAAAGTAGGTTACCCAATAAAAGTAGATTTGATTGAAAAAAATTGACAGTACCTATCGCGAAATTGAATTGTTTTTGTGATGTCATTTCATAATCATGTATCTTATTTTGAGCTCCCTATCACGTACCACTGCTAATTTAAGGTAAGGGTGTTCCACAAAGCGGACTACTCTTTTTATTACCAATATTATTTTGCGTTAAAGCTGATATTTAAATAAAAATTGCTTATATCGTAGAAAAAAATATAGTATATAACCCGTTCTTGATGGTTTCGAAACATTCCGAGATGAACGTCACCTAATAGATAAGTGGTTTGCTTGGTCGGGATTTGATAGTTTTTTGAAACGTCATTAATTAATTTTCAAATTTCACTTTGATATCGTCCGTCAAAAGAAGATTCAAAAACCAAAAACACTGACAACATTCATATACAACCCAATAAATCATAAAGGTTGGAAGGTTGAAAAATGAAATTAATTGAATTTAGACATGGTCAAAAAACTTTTGTGGGTCTTTTCTCAATGCTACGCCTAATCTTTTCGTAAGATTTTTTATATTCAGCTGATCCAAAAGGTTGCAATAATATTTAGGGTTCATTATTTTACTTTTCTCAAGATAATCCTTCAACAAAACACCTTTTGCATCCAAATGAACTGAACTGATGCTTGTGCTGTTAGTTTGATTGGAAGCGAAGAAGAATCAAGCTGAGGTAATTCCAATGTTATCATTCTTCGTTCAATTTATGAACATGAAAATAGATCCATATATATGACACGATGCCAAATATCAGTTTTATTCTTAATAGGACACTACAAATTCCGTTAAAAATATAGCTTTAGCTCCGTTTTTTGTTGCTTTTTTAACAAACGCTACTAATTTCCCAAACAGCCTTTTTGCAACGTAACTCTTCATGTAAAATATGGAGTACTCGTTAATTTGACATGCCTAGAGTCTTACGCTTAGTCAAACTTATTTCTTATGCTTTGCTCAACGATATCTTGTCTGGGTGCTGTTTTTTAACATCATTGTTATCTTCGCCCTTCACAAAATATCTTCTTTCCTTTATGCAATCTACTATTTATTCTCTCTAAACATATGTCAATTTTTTTATGTTCTTTGCTGCTGACCTTGTTGTATCGTTCCCTAATTATTTCTCCATTCACTACCCAAATTTTTTATCGTTGCTCCTCATTTCCTATCTTGGATCCATCCGTTACTATATTTAGTGATCCGCTGATGTTTTTTAAAAGGTATTTAATCACAAAACGATTTGAAATTTTTTCCATTATTGAAAAACACATGAAACAAATAAAGACTTGCAGGATTCGGATCAAATTTTAGTTCTGTTCCAACCTACCCATAATAAGCATCCCACAATTGATCGCAAATATTTATTTGTATATTTGTATTGTATAATTTTTGGAGTGGACCTTAGTTTGTTGTTACTCGATTACCGAGAATTTTGAAATATCAGTTTGTTTTTCAATTGTTTTTGTGAGTATTTACAATGATAACATAATTGGAATAGGAAGAGTGATTAGATAAAACATGTCAAACACTTGATGATACTTTCTAGAAAATACAAAAAGTTTTCGTCAGTTTTTGTCACCATTTTACTTTAATCTTCTAGGAGCAACGACCAGGCAAGGCTCTATATATTTTAATGTGCTTAAGGTGACTTTTTGTCTTTGAAATTAACAAAGTGTTCATTCTATAATCAATACCGATAGCCTTGCTTATCACATTTAGTCTAGGACACGAGAATAAATGTTCGGCTGTTAGCTGGCACTTGCAGAGGGTACTTCTATTTCGTAATATATGTTTTAATGCTTGAAAGTTGGCCCAAACCCATTGGTTTTGCTAAATATTATTATTATTATTCATTTCCATCTCTTTGACTGTTATCAGGGACCTTATGTTAATCGATTTCCCTTGATTGGTCAAGTGTTCAGTTCAAATCAAGGATATTTTTTGTAAATCCAGTACTGGAAAATCTTTTCTCAATGCACTCGACTTGATTATATAGGAAATTAAACCCGAACTCTTGTTAAAAAAATTTGATAAAGCCAAAAGATTACCTTTGTAAAAAGTATTATAGTCGAAACAAATTTCAAACTTTCAATTAAAATTTCAGTTACTAAGTTTCAGTAACCTCCTCCGTCCTTTAAGGGCTAAGGTTTTACATTAAAATTAACGATAGTTCTCTGTCAAGGAGCGTTGTATAAACCAAAATTCATAAAAAAGGGGGATTTGCTGTGGTAAATTACTATAGTATTTGCTGTCCAATTGAAAATAATTCAGGAAAACAATTTTTTTTCAAAATACACTGCAATTGTGTTTAAATAAAAACAAAACCAAATATCTACTAATTTATCTAATCTTTAATCTTTATTATTATATAAAAAAATTTAAGGGGATTTCCAAAGAAAAACATATTTGTACACTGGAGTATAATTCCAAGGTAAACATTTGTCACTGTAGGTAAGATGTATAAAAATTGCATTGATGCTCCAATTTGTATAGTAAGGAGTAAAAAAGCTATAAATATTGTGCGGTTCCAGAATGTAAAAGAATTACGATTAAAACATCTAGCAAAACATTTATATCTATTAATAAGGATGCAAAAAAGCAGAAAAGCATAAAAGACTCAAAGCATTCACTGATAAGTCAACATACTTTGTGTATTTTTAAGATTTCATTTTTCTTCAGTCAGAATCGTTATAAATTACCTTATAAAATACGTTGTGAATCCATATTAAGAGGGTTATTGAAAACCACACGCTTGTATTGATAAAAATTTGTTGAAAAATAGATAATATTGTTCTTAACTTGTGGTGTTATTAATGTTCAAAATTATTTAATAAAATAATGGGTCTTCGCAAATTAAATTTTATTAAATACTGCTTTTTCCGAAAAACAGGTAATCTTTTTCAGTGGATCATCAACACAACTGGCGTATATTATATGTTTTAAAAGAAATTATTTTATTTGATTCAAAGTCCGGATCAGCTCTAATAAATATCGCTTTTTTACCAATGATGTGCATGTGCATTTGAATCTGAGGTAAACATTTGGAACCAATATTACCTGTTTCATCAAAATAAGTTTTTCTTGTTTTTTTCAACATTGGTGATTCAATTTCCACCACACATTCATCATAAATAGCATTTGGAGAAGCTCCTTCAATTGGGCAGTCTTCAGTTAAAAAAATTGCAGTTTCTTACTGAGTAACCTGTAGTAAGTGTTATCTCCGTAACTTTGTTCACCAGACCAGGAATAAAATAAAACATCTGGAATCACCCTGTATATCATTTAAGAGAGCATTTATGAAAATATTGACATTTTTAATCATTCTGGCCGGAAAACAGTCAAAAACGATGTGCCACATAGTATAAAATTATAATTTAATAAACTCGTATTAAAAAACTTCATAATCATTAGCAAGTCCACTTCTGCAAGATTTAATGAGTTTTTTTTTTGAAATTAGTTCCACACATTTTATTTTATTAACAAAAAATTTTGAAGGTAATTCAAAATAAATAAATTCTACGCGAGGCACGTTACAGTCAGAAGCGTAATTTTAGTGCACATCAACTTTCATATGCGGTGACGTCACAGTCATAGTCTTCGCCCCGCTTATTTAATTGGTTGTATTAGGAGAACGACATATCTTATTGACATGAAATTTTCAGAATCATATTCTTATCCTTAGTACTTTGTTTAACGACAGTTAAAAATGATTTAAAAATTTTAGTAAACGAGCCCTTGGCTTTCTTAAAAAATCAACCTGACATGATATTTTTTAACCTACTTAAAACTTCTAAACAGCTGAAGGTGAAAAAGTCCAATTTTTTCTAAAATGTTTTATTTTTTCACAAGGTATGTTAAGAACATTATGTCATACTGGTTATATGGGTATAAGGGTTTAAACTTTGACTTGTAAGCAACGTAGCGTTCATAAATAATATCACCAGTAAAAGTAGAGCTAAAAATCTAAATTAGAATTATTTGTTGGAACCATTTTTTATAGACATCAGCATTCATGTCCTCATGGTAGTCGCCGGTACAAGTAAATTCAAAAGTCAATAAACCTCCCTCACAAAACTGCCTGCACTTCCGATGTCCACTATTATCAGTTTGTGCCCGTTTCCTGATGGAGGAATGAAATCAGTAAATAAATTATTTAAAAAAGCCTGTCTTCGATTTCAAACAGTTTCATCTTATAATACGGCTATATAATCTTCAATACACAGGGCTTTTGGCCTGTCCAAACCTTTTCCAATTGTTCTGTACAGCTTGTGGTTATAAATAACCAATAAAAGACGGAAAACTTGTATTAGGTCATGAACTTTTATAAAAAATTTAGGAAATATTTAGATTATTCTGTCGTAATAGTTAAAATGAAAGTACTAAGTTTTGCATTGTACTCAAATCTACAGTCTTGGATTACCTACTTATGAAAGTGGATAAATACAATTTTTAAATAACAAACAACTATTGCATTTTTATCCACCCTTTACCAATTTGAATCAACTTGATTCATTTTCGAAATCGGCTCATCACGAAAAATCCGCTAAAAAGGGGGTGTTCAACGTACAATCCAACCTAACAGTATACTCGCGTAGTGGTATCAATATTGTAATCATTTTAAAATTTTTGATAAGTACCTACTTGTGACACTATTTCGGTATAACGTCATATTTATAGTCCTCGTATTTGATAATTTGACGAAATATATTACAGTTGAGTCATACAAAAGACCAAACTTTCTTCTATTTAAACTAGGTACCCAGTATAAAATTATTAAACCCCGGTTTAAGAAGTTAACTATAAAAATCCGTTCAATATTTAATGCAAATAGATTGTAAAAGTAAAATGGGCAATAAAAAGCTACCGACTTTTACTTTCAACCCTTCTTAGAAATTGCATATTGTCAACTATACCCTGAGCACTGTTATTACAGTTCCATCTCAAAATTTTACAATTCTGTCGGCGTATCCTTCTTTTATGCGGGTAAAAGTAGGTACCGTTCGACAAAATCGACCTCAAAAGTCACAAATCTCCAAAAACGTGTTTTTTATAAAATCTCATACATTTGAAATGCTGCTAACAACAAAACTACTAAAAATGTCAAATATATTTCCAATGTTGCCAATCAAGGAAAAAGTTTGGAGAACTTTATTATGAATTACAATTTTATTACAAGCTATGCAATTTATTACATGAAAAATGCACTCTTAAATAATTCTCCCACAGTTAGCATAATTGAAAGCTTACTGTAACCATGGGAACCACCTTTATTGTGTTTGATATAAAAAAATTATATATGTAGATATACATTTAATTTTGTCCATTGAATTGACTAATTTGTAGGTTTTTACAAAAAAAAAATGGTACTTGACCCAAAAACTACTAAAACCAAGGAAATTAATTGTTTATTATTAAATGCGTTTATATTAGAAAGAGAATCCCGTTCAATTTTCCACCGCCAGGGGGTTAATAAATCATATTTGTGATGTTATAAAAAAGTCTTACTTTCAGTTTTGACGATAAAAAATATTAATTCAAAAACAAACATACATTGCGGTACTTATTTGTTTGTTTAAACCTTAAAAGTCCAATAATAATAAATTGCACATAGCCCACATTTCTCAAGAATCCTTATCATTTTTAATCTCATTGTGGTATGATTGTGGGTGAATGGATGATAATGTTATCATTAGACAATTGTTTATAGAAAATTCAAAATATTGACATATATTTATGTTATAATGAAACATTTATTTTGTTTGTTTGTAGAGTATCCCAAGGTTTCGTTTACTATATTTACCGACTTTTTCGAATTATTATTATTATTGTAGTTGTGAAAAATGTTTTTAAATAAAAATTGTGTGAACAATTTATTCAAAAAATCAGAACCATGTACAATATATCTGGAATCATATGGAAACTTTTTTTTATATTAATTTTAGAAAGAATAGTTTTTCTTCATAAAAAGTTCTGCATTATCTAAAATCTAGAATACAGTCATCAAATATCAAATTTTTTAGTCGTATACGAGGTTTGTCAAAAAATATTAGTTTCACTAAAGAGTAAAGTACCTTTAAATTTGAGAATCTCCAAAAATTGTTACTAGAAAAAGTCGATCAAAATTGAAAAATACGATTATAGTTATTTATGATACAAGTGCGTGATTCGTGCGCAAAAGTACTTCACGCACAAGTGTCATACAAAAGTTTATCTACGAGCACATGAAGAAAAAATAAAAAAATGTGCTCTGAAGGGGTTGAAAAACATAAAAATGAATTTTCTATAAACAAATATGTACACAACGAATTCTAATTATTTAAATTGCCACTACCAGTGAAACCGCGAGTGAAGTACAAAATTCAGTGCTACAGAACATAAAAGTGTACGTGAAGCTAAAAGTGCAACAATTGTGGAAAAATGAGTGGCATGTATCACAATCAAAATTAGGCAATGATAAAACAACAGTAAAACCTTGGCCCTATACAAATCTTGATAGAGCATCACAAGTAATACTATCAAGACTCCGATTAGGCCATACCAACATCACTCATAGTTATATTATTAAAAAAACTGAACCTCCACAGTGTGAACTATGTAATTGCCAATTAACTGTAAAACACATCCTAGTAGAATGCCCAATTTTCAATCAAGCAAGGATAAAAAATAATATTAGCAATAAATTAGATGTAGTAGGTACTCGGTGTCAATTGTAATGTCCAAAATTTAACAACCTATCTCAAAGACATAAATATTTTATCCAAATTGTAATCTAGAATAATTATATTGTCGCTAATAACCCTAGAGGTTGATGCGACTGAAAATAAAAAAATTAAAAATAATTATTTAAATTCATATTTACAGTAAAATGAGGACAATGATTTATATTACTAATTATAACATTGGGTAATTTGTCTTCTTTTAAAGTAACAAAAATATGTTTCACTATGTCTGACACTTAAAATATGTAATAACATTCATTTAAATTGAAATTTCAAATTATTTTATTTTTTACTAATGCTTCTATTTTGAATGAACATTTTTCTCTTGTGAATACGAAACACATGATAATCTTTTAGGGGTTCCATGTTTTTTAATAATTTTGCATTTAAAACGCAAAATAAGTGCATTTTCCTTGCAAATAATAGAATACATTTATCGCCAACCGTCAGTAAAACCGTCAATTATCAGATTGATTTCCGGAAGTAAACAAACAGTTTACATATGGGTCTGGTAAAGTGACATATGCGTATGGTAAAGTGACATATGCGTCTGGTAAAGTGACATATGCGTCTGGTAAAGTGACATATGCGTCTGGTAAAGTATTTTGACTTTTACATTACTCGAAAATCATCATCTGTCAGTGTCACGCTTCTCTCTATTACGGCTCTATAATAGTTTTCTTGCGATTTCTTTATAACAAATTATTGTTGGAACTCCTTTGACTTCAGGTATTTACTCTTATAATGCTTCAGGGTGTACCTTCAATTTTTTAGATAATGCAGAACTTTTTATGAAGAATCACTTTTTTTCCTAAAATTCATAAAAGAAAAAGTTTTTTATAATAAAAAACAATGGGGTTATGATAAAAATACAAAAAGATAAATATTCGTGAATTTGATCCTTATTAAAATGATCTTAAACAGTCCAGTCCGACACTGGCGATATCTTATACGGCAGCCAATATGATTTATTGCAATTGACCCATTAATTTTATGATTGCCGGCAAAAGCGAAAACGATATACTTTGAGACAAACTATACAACACTCCTTCTGTTTGCTTCTTTTATCAGTTTATTTCTACAAAAATATTTAAATTTTTTAATTATTGCTAGACATTGTGTCTCTTGCACTAATACACAATTTTAATTAGCTCTATAAAATTTGCTTTATTAATAATTTTCAAATAGACTATAGTATTCTATATTTAATACTCTTAGCAAATCTAAATCTCTCATTGCTATTTTTAAAATATACACAAAGTTGTTGTATAAATGTATAATATGGTAAAAATAGTAGCGAGTCTTAAGAATACTTGGGTTTTTTTTGTTTGGATAAGACCAATCAATACAAATCAGTATATTTTTGATAGTTAATCTTAGAATTTCGCTTTTATTTTAAGATAGGCCAATAATTGATTGTGTTATCATGAATCATTAATATAATCTATGGTATTACCCAAGGTAATCTTCTGGTACCTTTTTCATATTTAAAAATAGGTGAGAAGATGAAAAGTAGTCTATATTAATCAATTTATTCACAACACAAGTTATATTATTTAAAAATGTTTCAAACGTTTGAGACTTTCCATGGTGTGTTCTCAACATAAATTTCGAATAAGGTCGTTCAAATTCGATCTATTTGATATACAAAAACGTCATTCTCCTTAGTGACACGATTTGGTCACAACTGACTTTTTCCCTTCTTCACAAAACTCCACGTTAACATTTAGTTTGGTATTTTATATTATTTGTATATTATTTTATATTATTTCTATCACCAATTTTGTTTGCTAGTATAGTTTATTCATAAATGTTTCAGAGTTATAAATCTTCGTCAACCTTGCAAACCCAATACAGGATGAACCATCCAAGTATCATTAAAATATTATCGTGAACATTAATTTTTTTCTATTTCTGTGTCGGGCAGCTTTACCCCGTATCAGAACGAGTTCATGGTTTTTTACTCTTGTCAAAAATTAAGTTATCACTATAGTCAGAAACGTGGGTCGAGAATTGATGGTTTTATTTGACGCCATATTGCGGTGGATCGATTGTAGTGCTATCTAGCGGCACGTATTGAAAGTAGGTACAAGGTAGAAAACTGGGAAACCAGAAACTGTAATTAGTGTACAGCTATCTACTTTTAACTCACTTAGTAGGTAATGTCAATGTTGCCATGTTTCAATTATAAACTAACTAGATATTTCAGAGTTCGTGTAAAAAACCAAGACGCACACCTTAAATATGTTTGTGGTATTATGAATATTATGTTTTCGTGTACATTTTAAAATTATTAAGTTTATACATAATATATACTGGAAAATAAGTTTTCTCACAATTGTGTACTTTATTTGTTTTGAGTTAAAAACATAAATATTTATTATTTGCCATACTTCTATTATGGACAAAGATAAGTAAGTGTCACAATGTTACCAGCGCGTGGCCCTTTTGGAAAACTGAAACCATGGTATTGCTGGTATTGTGATACTCACTTATCTTACTCCATAATAGAAGTGTGGCGATTGGCGAACAATAAATAGATAATGTTCTCAACTTAAAACAAACAAAATACAAAACTTTTCCACTTTTATTAATATCACAAATATATTTAAGGTGTGTCTCGGGTTTCCACAGGAACACTGTAATATCTAGTTTGTTTATAATTGAAACATGGCAGCATTGACATTTTTAAGTGATTAAAATGTAGATGGTGCCACATTAATTACCCTTACCTATTTTTCTAATAATAATAATAATAATATCTTTATTGCTTTAAATTGATACAAATCAATATAGCAAGAAATCCGGAACAGAGTCTATAAATAAATACACAGTTCATGCGGCAAAATCACAATGAAAATAAACAATAAAAGAGCGAAAACAATATTTTTCTATCTCAGGCCTACTTTCGATAAGTGCCGCTAGATAGCACTACAATACGATCCACCACAGTATGGCATCAGCTGAAACCATCAATTTAATAAATGTTTTCAATATTTTGCATAAATCTGAATTATATATTTTGATCTTTTGGTCTATTTTTTACAAACAACGGAATATGCCGAATTTTTATTTTTATAGGTATTGAATATAAAAAGTTTTACTTATATTGAGTCACACATTGTTAAACTCATATTAAGTATTTTATGGAGTTCAGCCCATTGATTGATTTATTGTCAAAAGCAATTCAAAACCATTAAATTTCTTTATATTTCCTATCACCACATTTCCCATTGTAAAATAGAAAAACGAATCACGATATTATGACAGAACTTTCAAATGAACAACCGGAAAGAATGTGTACAAATATTATGAACGTGATTTTTTCCAAACTGTGGTTAAATAAAAACCGAATATTTCACAGATATGAGACATTTTTATTGGTATTAATTTAAATTCTTCATACAAAATATTTTTACTGCCAACAAACAGTGACCAGTGTTAATCTAACGTTTCGAGCGTTTAGTCTCGCTATAGGATTTCTTTTACTAATTGCATTGAGATTATAAAGATGTCTTCGTCCCGATTTTCTTCCACTTCCTGAGAAAAGTCTTACAGACTAGTAGTTTCTCTAGACCTATTTCCCGAAAAAGTTTTAGGCTATCCACTGATTTCAGTTTCACTTCTATCCAGTAATTGCGTAGTGCCCTATCCAATTCTTAAGTATGTGAATAGAGGTACCTTGTACTCCACAGAATCTACAATCTTATAGCTTTTAGTTTACACTTGAGATGCTTACTCAGCCAAGATATTGCTCTCGAAATTCGTCTATTAACAGGAGACATATTTTATGTATTTGGTATCAAAAATATAGTTACCCTGTACACAATTACGGTTCTGTTGTCGAGTATTTGAATAATACTTTTTCAGGCTGATAAATAACTAGTAGAGGAGCTTTCTTAAGGACCGCGAGACATTTCTCTTCTTTGGATTTATTTTTATGGAAGTATTCAAAATCCAGTACATATGGGATTAACATATGGTTATTACAACTTTAAAAATTTGCGTCCTCGAATCTTTTAAATAATTTATAATTTATTATTTGGATATCGTTAGTGATAAAAAAAACTGATGCCAAATAAGGTTTCAGCATCCAAACATACTAAACATAGATTGATTCAAAAAGTTCTTCTATTATCCCAATTCCAGAAATGTTTCCTAGAAAGGATTAAATATCCAAAGAAAAAACTTTTATAAAGGTAAAATCACTTAATAATATATATGTTTATATATTTATTATATCCATTTTATACATCAGCTCTCCTCAAGGGTGTACCCATGATCTAAACAAGGGGGGTACAAACCATGGTCGTTTAGGTTTATACATTTTGTCACGGAAAAAGGAAATTAAAGCAAAATTTCGAGAAAGTTATGTATAATTATAGCAGTCCTTTAATTATCAACTAAGTTATTACAATGATTTGCTTGAAAAAAAATTTATTATAGTTACTAGTCTTATTCTACTATCATTTTTATGAATTTGTAGAAAACTTTTTCAAACCTCTTGTTTCAATCCAGTCCTGGACGCTCATAAAACTCAACCCAGTCAATCTGTCCTCTCCCATTGTACTCCTACTTCAACCAGGTCTTTAGCCTTCGAAGGGTACCTACTGAAAGATCGTACAGTACCCGTAGTACATGCCTTGTTGCAGGGAAAAAATATTAGCTTTCTCCAAAAGTGCAGTCAGTTCAATATCCTTTAATTTGTATCCTGGTAAATATTTCTTTTTCCACAAATTATACCACAAATCTAATTCCACAGAGAGATCACCCAACTCATAATACTTCATGAAATAATTTGCATTCTTGTGAAGTAATCTTCAGCATGTATGAAGGATGATGATGGGATAAGGCAAAAACAGGTGTATTATCTTGTGGGAATCTAACATTCAATGATAAAGTTAGAGTCAAGATAAGGTATAATCGACGATCATCTCCAGTATATTCAATCGCAGTCTGAGATGCGGAATACTTTTGTGGATTTGCTTTTGAACAAGTCGTGGAACTGTTAACTAAATGCCGACTTTCCCCGCGATATCATGTGATTTTTTAAGTAATTAGTCAGAAACCGTCTGGGCTCACAGAGCCTTGATAAATTGGTCGCCGAAGTCCTGTGGGCTGGCGATTGTATCCTTAACTGCTGCAATTAAGTTGCTTATTTGGTAGTTTGCTAGCGACAAGATTTAGTTTGTTGCTTGAGCAATGGAAAAATAAAGATTTATTGTACCGTTTTCCTTTTGCTTCCTTCGCTGGGTAGGCCTATGGTTCTTCCAAGGTTCATAGTGAACGAATTAGAAAAAATACAATACTTACGTCCTTTTGATCAGCATTTAATTGATAGACGACTATTTTTGTTTGGAACCCAAACCCCATACCCTTTTGTCAACCAAAGACGTTAACACCCAATTCACCTGGTCTCAATAAATTATAACTAATAATATTGAAAATATTCATTAATTAGTGAATTTAAATAAAATTTCAATTTATATAAATGTTCTAATTATTAAAACACTTTGCAATATTTGCATCAATTAATATTGGCTTGAGGATCCTTATCTTTAAGGATTTATATGTTTCATTAAATGTAATTTCCGTTTAAAGAGGTCGTTTCTTTGTTAAATTTAACCTTCGAACAACGAGCAACCCTTGCGTTATTCAAATTGAAAACAGTGAGAACCGGATATGTTGAATTTCGCAAGAAGGGTCTCTTCAATGTTAAAAATTTATCGACCCAAACTACAAGGCTTCAATCGCATTATATAGAGACTGTTTCAGGACGAGCTTAAACTATCTATATTTATATATAATATAACACCCTGTTTATTATTAACTTTTAGGACATTATATTTTAATGTCGCTTTCTGTAGAATACCCTATATAATATATTCATACTTATAAATAAAAAACATCTTGTAAGAAGAATTATTAAACAATAATTATATCTAAATTTACTTTTAGTACATGGTGAATGTGTCAGATTTGTTACTAGAACATGTGTTTTAGTTGCTACAAAATATCCAGCAACAACTTGGTTGTTATCAAGCAAAAGTTGAGGAAGTGAAGCATGTTACTGATAGTAATAATGAATACAATTGAAATTCTGGTTATTTTTGCCGCTTTTTTGCTTATTATAATTAGGTCGTATTTTTTAAACCTTCGTTTTTTTGCACGCTGTAGGGAGAGAATTGAATGCATTGCGAAATCTACGTTTAGAATATTATTTTGTTATTAGGGGATGGGAATGTACCTACCTCATTTTTTATGTAGCTCCATATAAAAAATCTGAAGGTGTTATATCCGGTGAACGAGAAGGTCACCGAAAAGGACCATTCTTAGCTATCAACCTATCTACCATTCTGAAACAGTGCGAAGGAGCTCCGTGGTGAATGAGAACAAATTCAATTTTAATATAATTCTTAACTTTGGCTTGAAAGCAACCAAATTGTGTGAATTGTTTAATGTTCTCTTCAATGTGTGACAGCTGTTATCCCCAACATTTCTTTGCCTACCTCAGAAGTGAACACCTACATTTTCAATTTGTATAGGCAACACAAAATACTGAGGCTTATTGTTATTCTAAAACAAAACGTAGACTATTTTTAATATTTTATTCGACCATCTAATACTTTTTGAAATTAAAACACTATTATAATTTTGAAATGTTGAAATCAAATCGCAAATATCTAAAGTTTTATAAAATCCTAAATTTTCATAGGCAACACAAAATACACGTACGCGTCGTCGCTCGGCAACTTAATACTATATAAGCGGTGGTATGTTAGACACTATGACATCATTTTAGTTTCCCATGGAAAATGAAATATTTTCACTTCTTTTCCAGGAGTTTATTTAATAGTCTTTGTTTCAGTGTGAACGGTTCAGAGTACATGACTCACCTTACACACGTTACTTAGGGAATCGCCTATAAAGTGATAAAAAAATGATTCATACAAAATTTCCAAGAATTGTTTTTAACGATGCAAAATTAAATGGTTTTACATTGATAAAAGAGAGGGATTATTAACGCGAATAAACAAATGGTGAAATAAATCGGAAAATTGTAGTGGAATGAGGTGTTTGTTATGTCTCATACGTGAGTCGTTATTTATATTTCGGAAATGGAGAATGAATGCAGATGTTTATCAATGAAAATACATTTATTCTTCCCTAAAATATCCACCATGAAGGTCGATACATTTTTACTTGTGATGAAATCAATTTTTGAAATCACTTTTTTACAACTTTTCTTCAGGGCTTCAGGCATTGACGCACTGAAAAAACTGTCGAAATAACTTACACTGCGAAAAAGAGTTGAGTGGCTTAAATAACTAAACTTTAATATAATGTAAATAGTTCTATTTCAATTTAGGAAACAGGTAGTAGAGTGAAAACCACTCGTGAACACTTTAGATATTATCACCAAAGGGCAAATTCAATTCACAATATTCACATTCACCTATGCAAAATTGATATATGTGGAAAGTGATTTGGGTTGTGTACTTTCCACATAACAACTAAACAATATTCGAGGTTGTTTTTAATAAGGACCAATTTGTCGCTTCTATGTGTGTGTATTATTCTGTGGTTTGATTGATTGATTGATTAGTTCGGCATCATCTGCCAGAGGCTTAGAGTCCTCGGCACCTCAGCCTTTAGGCTTTTTGTGATCTTGGTTGTGCCGTTTATGTGAAGAGAGCCATTATAAGGCTCAACAGTCTTTTCACTAAGTTATTCTTGGTGTGGTACTGGTGCTGCAACACGGTCAACAAGGTCAATGATTCTAAAACTCTTCAATACTATTATAAACTTTTCGATATCCTCTCTGCCGGTCCCGAAATGCCACTACAACAAACGAGAAATAACGAACTTACATTGTAACATTGTAACTTTTGTGGCTTCCATTAAAATGTTGCGACTTTCAATGTCGTGGCATACAAAGTCAAGACTTTATGTCAACTGAAAAAAATACTTTAGAACAACTTTATCGTACTATGAAATTTCTATAATCACTTGTTTTTTATTGAAAAAATGTGCATATTCTGTTTATATTTTTCGTAAATATATACGGTTTTGTTTATTTTAAAATTTCCAGAAAATACTTCTGTATATTCATTATAAAAATAGATTTTTCGCGAAATCGAAAATCGTTTTAAAAAATTAACTGTCTTCAACAAGAATGCGGTGAATGGACTCTAGTAAGAATACAAAAAATCTAAATTTAGTTTATATTTTTATTTGAAAAATATGATATATACCTTTTTCAAGTACCCCTTTAGATGACAATGTCCCAGTTAGGATGGTTGGTGACATTTCTTTTTTTTAGTTTTGCCTATTTCTTCCAATATTACATTGAAGCTGATAATAAAAATTAGTTCCGGTCCCGAAAACGGCGTTTAAAAAACATAACCATAGCAAAAACTCTGAGATCTAAAAGATCTGTCGTGCTCCCTATATTCTCATATACTCAGCTGAAAGCCTCAGAGACCAGTAGCTGCTTCCTGAAGAAAATTTGGGATATCTATGAGTTACAGTTTAGGAAAGCAATCTCCAGTTGTTGTGTCTGATTTTGAAGTGCTTTGCAAGTATGTGAATGGAGATCTTACATTCTTCTTGGTCCACTAGTCCGAGGTTCTTGAGCTGCCCATTTAGGTGTGTCTTACTCTGGCCTAGGCATGTATTTGTTTTCTCTTGGCTGTAGTTTTCCAAGAGTATCTTTGATTCTCTCAAACCTACTAGATCTTTTTAATGTCCAAATCTATTATTTTCGGTGTTGCATATTTATTCCAATATATTGGAGCTGATGCTGCAAAAGATTTTCGATCCCCAAAAGGTTGTTTACTAGTTCAACTGTTATTCAGTTTTCTTCTATTCTTCTATCGCAGTGTGTCTTGGATCCCACAGTAAGGGGTCGAGTTGTCTCAAACCTGTTTTCGAAAAGGGTCATGACCGAGTTGTCTGCCATTCAATTAAGGTATACTTTCTTCAATTCCACGAAACTCTCTTTTATTACCAAACTCAGAGAACTATTGAATAGCATTCTTGACAAGTGTAATAATGTTGTTGGGATCCCATTTCATCTTGTTACGCTAGTCCCTGTCGAGTGTCTTTAAAAAGTGATTCTCTTCCATCATTGAGTTAACTGTATAAACCCTCACTTCGTGGAATCTACTCATCATATGGTTTTAAATGAAACTAACTGTTTTTAAATGACTCCACAATATATTTGTAAAAATCTGTAAATTGCCATTCTGTGTCATGTCCCAAGATTTTTTATTCATAAAAATCTAAGAGGACATGTTTTCATTGCATATACTGGCTAGTCCTTGAATTCGGGAGAAGTTGTCTACGCCTGAATGGGCACCTGAAAAAGCTCAAAATAGAGGAGGAAGAAGAATGTAGATTTTGTGGCATGAAAGAAGAAACCTCCATCCACATACTCTTTAACTGCACAGCACTTCAGAATCCCATGGGACAGCACCTGGGAGATTACTGGATAGGAGATGAACATTTGCCTAAGTTGAAGACTGCAGATGTCCTAAAATTCCTCCGGGAGATAGGACTAAAGGAGTTACGAGTTTCTGAGTAAGGGGGTAAAATAGATCTTTCAGGTCTCAGTGAATCACCTCAAAATACATACCTACGGTCTTATTTATACATTTATAATATATAAATAATCGCAGAAACTGTCATTGTCATGTCAACTAGGTTTGCTTTCTTTGTTGGGACTACGGAAGTTGAAAAATAAAATCAACTATGACATTTGAGACACAGTCATTTCCGCTAAAGCCTCTTGGTTAACAATAATGAGTATTCAATAATTACTAAAAAAACTGGTATTACGATATGATAAAAGTTTAAAAAAATTCTTAGTGTAAAAATGTTCTTATCAATCTCCCTCGTGTAGCTATTTAAAAAATACTCTCAGTAATAACCAAACGCTAGATAAAAGGTAATAACGCATTCAAGAATATTATCTACCTAAAAGAGAAATAATTACTGAGTTTTAAATAGGTTAGCCCTAAAAATATTC
>CAJUYH010002590.1:0-38964 GCA_910591685.1 Galerucella tenella
TTTTTTTTTGGGGATTAAACAAACAAAATCCGTCTAGTGATAGATAATTATTTTATTAATAACCGATTACGATTTTAAAATAGACGAAAACATTTGAGATACAAGTCGTCAGAGCTTATAGACATGCCGAAAAAGGGTCGTTGCAAAATACGTGCACCGTATTAACAGGGGTATCGCGATTTACTACCTTCATAGCTTGTTGAATTATTGAAAGAGTGTTAGGTACGGGGGCTGATAAAAACGTTCGGTGTTGGGAAACTTTTTGAAAAAACGATGGTGTTCTGAAATAAACTAGAATAGCTTAGACGACATAAGTAGGATATGTGTATTCGTCAAAAATGTATCTGTATTAGCGATTGGTTAATATCAAATATATATACACTGTGTTATTTATAAGATGCGACATAGGGATTCCTGTACAAAAATGTCAAACGCGAGCTAACTTTTTTACCAAATACCGATCATAAAAAATGATAACAGATTTGGAAAGGTCGTTGAAAAATAAGTACAAATGTACTTTTAATTTTTAACTATCCATTTTTTCATCAAACCAGAGCGAATTTAAGAGAATTGAAAGTACTTTTGAACTTATTTTCCAACGACTTTTACAAAACTGTTATTATTTTCTTGGACGATATTTGGTAGAAAAGTTAGCTCGTGTTTGACAGTTTTGTACAGGAATCCCTATGTCGCATCTTATAAATATATAGAATAAAACAAAAACTTTTTTAAAACAAGCTCTTATTCAATTGCATTAAAAAGAAAAAAATAAACTTTAAATTAAATCAAAACAATCCATTCAGTACATGATGTGAAAGATATAAAAGCTTGTCGCGAGATTTACCTGTGTACTAACTAGTCATGCTTGCCATACTTATTATGAGTAGTTCTTTGAAAAGAATTGAAGATTACCAGCCAGATCACTCATCGAACACGTTCGGGATTGTTTCGAAAGAGCTGTTCGTTTCATTGATAGTTGTATAAAAAGAATGACCAGTCCTATAGCAGCAAAAACATCACAGAAGCCGTGAGAACAACACCAACCGCAGCGATGGAACTAATTACTGGTCTGACCCCTCTGGACCTGTACGTCAAAGAGGTTGCATTAATGGCCATGGTACGATTGCGCACAGCTGTAAACTTTAAACCCCGAAGTAGGAGTGGGACAATTGAGGTTAAGCCTATGGCAGGAAACGCTCACTGCGCTACCTCTGCTGCAGGCAGCCAACGATGCAATTGAACCCAGGTTTTTGTTTAACAAACCCTACAAAATTCAAATAAAACAGAACATAGAGCCAGATGCTGCAAATGCAATACGCATATATACAGATGGTTCAAAAATGAAAGAAGGCTCAGGATGTGGAGTTTACTCGAGAGCACTGAGCCTAGAGATTAAGTGGGGAATGGAAAACAATACCAGCGTGGTTCAAACAGAACTGGCTGGTATTTCAATTGCCACAAAAGAACTAAACAGAAGAGGAATTTCTGGCAAAAACATAATAATCTGCACTGATAGTAGACAAGCCCTATTAGCCTTGAACAGACAACGTGTTATATCGAGGCTAGTACTAGAGTGCCACCAAGATTCAGCTGACGCCTCGGCAGAAAACAATATTATCCTGAGGTGGGTTAAAGGAAATCGCATTGCTGATTCTTTAGCCACGGAAGCCGCTAGACTAAAAATTCTAGGACCCAGTGACACCTACGGCCTAACGACTTCGACAATTGCGGAACTAGCCAAACGTTACACCCATGCTCAATCCCTTAAGAGATGGGATGGAATCAAAGGATGCAGTCTTGCCAGGATCACCCTGGGCGACCCTGGGAAGCTGGCGCCGAAGAAATATTTGGCGATGACCAGGAAAAACCTACGTTTAACAGTAGGATTTCTGACTGGTCGCTGTCAACTAAGGAAACACCTCCATACTATGGGGCTAGTGGACACACCTCTATGCAGGATGTGTGAACGCTAAGATGAAACTGTCAGGCATGTCTCATGCGAGTGTCCGGAGTTATCGTCAATAAAAGAGAGTGTGTTCGGTGAGTCTTGGCCTACACCTGCCGATAGAAAGGAGATGTCTTCTAGTGACCTGTCCACCTTCCTGAGAAGGACAGGATGGACAATTACCTAGGAGGACAACTCCTCGGGAGGATGTTCAATGGGTCACATGTGGCCTAAGTGCTGTGAGCCTACACACTCACCCTCCCTACTCTACAGATGCAGATACAGATAGCAGCAAAAAGTAACTTTTAATTTTTTAAACCACTCAAGCACTGGGAATTTATGTTTGTTTTTAGGATTAGCATATTTATTCATATTTGAAAAAATTTGGATGGTCCCAATTTTTTTTCTCTAAATAATCAATGACTACAGGACTATATGAACGGTGTATACTAGGTTACTACTTAAAATTATTATCGTTGTATATATTATCCGTTTTGATTTAGTAGCTCATCAGCGTCTTGCCTAACTAAGTCAAGGGCGTATCCAGCTTAAAACAAAAGAGGGTTTTGAGTATGAGATTTTATACTTTACAAAAATATGATGTTTTCTCAATGTTGATAATTAGTGGTGGACAAAATCATAATGGAGAATCAACTATTTTTAATTTTTTGATTCTTTCAAGATTTTTATGTCGATTTGAAAATTCAGATTTTTGAATGATTTAAATAGTTCGCCATTTATGCTGTGACGAATATACCCTAAAAGAGAAGTTAACTACATAAGGTTGACATAAGACCTCAATTCTATCGTCTTCTTTTTTAAAATCGTACTTATGCTTAGGCTGAATTGCTTTTATAGTGAATGACTTAGGAGTTGTTCAAATTTATTTCCGATGTATATTGTTTGTACGGCTATTAGATTATTTTATAATTACTTTTACTTTTACCATTATCAGTTTTCGTTGACGCATTTCTAGTTAGTTTTTATTTTTGTTACTGTTAGATATTTTTCGTAAGTTATAATAGCATTCTGGGTTCGTGCAGGCAATTACACACACACATACATATTATAATTACTTACATCAAAATGATCTTTGCAGCAATAGTAACTAATTGTAGTCAGTTTATATTTTTACTTTAGGCACAGTAGCAAACTTTTTACGAGTCGTTGTAATATTGTTGTGTTCGTGAAGTATAATACAAAACAAGATTTTCATGATGTTGACATTATTCTTAACTTAACATAACTGGATATTGAAACGTCAATAAACGTCGTACAAACTGGTACAAACTGTAGACAAAAATAAACAAACCGTTTTGACAGTTCTTTAGATTTAGATTCAAATGGTTATTAGAATGGCTATTCGAACTGGTTATTAGCTCACATATAATCAAAAACTGGCTAACTTCATTTTTAGGTTTTTGACGTATCTATAGTGAAACTTGCAAACATTTGGGAATTTTTAATTTCCAGTTTTGTTCTGAAATATTTGGTTTAAAAAATTTTTGAATAAATTTTTGCAAGAGAAGCTCTAATAAAAGCTGTTGGATAGATTCGCCCATGTATGTATGTATATTGGGGTGACATTCACTAAGGTAATATAATTTAACCGACTTGGTTTTACAACTATTTGCGGTAGAACTGCGTTGCATTTTTCTCACATGTTATATTATTGATGGGGTATACCTAATTATTCACAATTTATGTGAATGAATAATTTTCTGTGAAAGGAAGTGTATTATTTAAACGATTAGATATAAACCTTGATAACTTGTTTTTTCTGATGTTAACCACAAACAGTATATATTATGTATTCATCGACTTTAAATGCAGTATTTGTCGTAAAAAGATGTATTATTTATGTTTTCTGTTAGTTTTTTCATTAATAATAGAATTATGTTCGGGGGAATGGATGACTTATGAACAGTTTTTTGAATTGGAAAAATTGAAGCAACTGGACGATGGGGTTTGTACTGTATTTGTTTAATACACTTTTTTGCGGATTATAAATGAACTACTTCACAAAAGTTAAGAAAGTTCATGGATTCAGAGATTTTGTTTTAACAAATTACGATTTTTGGTCACTAAATGTTATAAATTGAATTGTTGTTTTTTGGTTAATATATATTAGGTACGGTAAAAGTAGATATTGCGGCAAATGTACACATTTTCTGGTGAATGTGCACATTTTCTGGTAAATGTGCAGATTCGCCTCCTTGTTTGGGTAATGTGCATTCAACTAACATTTACAATTTCAAACAAGGGAAATGTACATTGAATTCACTATGTCGTTTTGGTAAATGTGAGTAAATGTGAGAAAAAGGGGAAGGAAATATAATCATTACATTCTCCCTTCCTCTTAAGATACCCAATACTTTGTAATGAACATTGAGTTATTCAAGAAAGGGAAGGGAATATAATCATTGGAATTACCCTTCTCCTTCTTGATTAACTTGATATGCGCGTTACAAAGTATTGAATGCATTCACCCTTCCCATTTTAGAAAAATATCCAATACTTTGTAACACGCATATCAAGTGATTCAAGAAGGGGAACGGCTAATCCGATGATTATATTCCCTTCCTCTCATTGAATAGCCTAGTGTGCATTACAATGCATTCATCACTAAAGCATTGCGATCAACATTTCTTGTTCGAAATCAAACTTAAAAAACAATAAGAGAAAGAAATATATTGACTACAAATATTTTATTTTTGCAACAACATTTTCAATTTATTTGTATTCCAACTTTTCTTAAAACATGAAGGCAAGAGTATACCTACACATTTGCCGGGAAATGTACAAATACATTATGTTCAGTTCACATATACCTAGCTGTGTACACATGTACACATCTTACGATAAAAGTGTACATTTCCCAAGAGTGTACATTCACCGTAACATATATACAGATTCGGTAAATAAGTACATATGTTCCGTATAGCTATTCTGTGAGCGGAAGAGA
Source organism: Galerucella tenella (assembly GCA_910591685.1). Lineage (NCBI taxonomy): Eukaryota > Metazoa > Arthropoda > Insecta > Coleoptera > Chrysomelidae > Galerucella > Galerucella tenella. The sequence continues at coordinate 4,911 of CAJUYH010002590.1, forward strand.
GAAAGAATAACAGAAAGACAATGTCCAGTCTAGTGGAGAGGGAGTATGCTGCTCTCTCTTGGACATATACAGTGCTTTTCAGATAAAAGTATCCACCTTTAATAACTTTTGTAATACTGGTATTTAGAAAAAATCCAAAAACACGTCAATTTATGTTGGAAGGGGCAAGCATTATGGCTTATTTAAACTTACTGGAAAAGCCACCCCCTCACCCTTAGCAGCATCCCCTTTATTTTTTTAAATTACTTTTCATATTTTTTATGTAAAATTTGGATACTCCTCTTCGAGCTGATTTCAAAAATGTATAATACTTGTAGGTTAAAGTGGTTAGTTTATGAGATAAACAATTTGTCTTTTAAGAGCACAAATTTTACTTATTTTTTACTTTCACCTTATTTGCCTGTACTAAAATGGGTTGTACAACAGTTCAAACTCTTTAATCTTTTTAACTGTGCTATTTATTCTACTTAAAAAATCCAAACAACAAAAAACTCTACTTTTTATTAAAGTTTGACATTGTCAACTAGAATTTGTAGTCACTATTGATAGTGTAATTTGATACATTATTTATTTTGTTTCTCTGAAATGGTTTACTCTTTGCAAGAAAGAATTGAAATTGTAGGTTTATACTACCAAAATAATAATTGTGCAAGAGCTGCTGCTAGAATATTTAACGAATTACATGACGGAAGACATGCAACTCATAAGTATGTAATTCAACTGATGGAGAAATTTACCACAACAGGGTCTGTTTGCAATAAAGTGCATAAGCGAGAGGGACTCGTAAATAACGAAGCAATCCAAGTGGCAATTTTAGGGCAAGTCAGCTTAGAGGCTCAACAACCCCAATCGTTGTCAACAATAAGTAGAGCGATCGGTGTTTCATCTTCTACAGTTTTCCGAGTTCTACATAAATTCAAGTACCACCCATACAAAGTTAAGTTGGTGCACGAGTTGAATGAAGATGATTTTGATCGTCGTCTAGAGTTTTGCGAATCAATGAGGCAAATTATCAATAACAATCCACAATTGTTAAACAATATTTGATTTTCTGATGAATGCTCATTTTCATTAAATGGCTTAGTAGTAGATATTGGGCTGAAAGTGATCCACATATTATGCGTGAATTCCATACACAACATCCCCAAAAGTTAAACGTTTGGTGTGGTATCCTAGGTGACCACATTGTCGGACCTTTCTTCATCAACGGAAATTTAAATGGCGAATCATATCTTGAGTTACTCAGGGAAGGGGTTGACCCACGTATTACAACAATAATAGAAAATGATGATAAAACCTTTCCGAAGATTTACTGGAATTTCAACAAGACGGAGCTCCCCCACACTATGCTATGCCTGTCCGACAATTTTTAAACGAAACATTCCCCGCTCGTTGGATAGGTAGAAGGGGGCAGATGATGGAGTGGCCACCTAGGTCACCGGATTTAACACCCCTAGACTTCTTTTTATGGGGGTATTTAAAAACAAAAGTTACCCAACCAGAATCTCTGGATGATTTACGAGAGAAGATAGAAAATGAATGTCGACAATTAAATTCAGCCGTATTAAGCAATGTCAGAGAGGCATCATTGTATGGAAGTGAATGGTACTCATTTTGAACACTTATTGTAACTTCATAATAAATAGCACAGTTAAAAAGATTAAAGAGTTTGAACTGTTGTACAACCCATTTTAGTACAGGCAAATAAGGTGAAAGTAAATCATAAGTAAAATTTGTGCTCTTAAAAGAAATAGGTATTTATGATATGAGTGTTAAAAGTGAGGTTTTATTTTGTGAGTGAAAACGTTTGTGAAATGAGCGGAGCGAATTGAACAATTTCACGAACAAAATAAAATCACTTTTAACACAAATACCATACAATGTTTTTTGTACAACTTCCCTATTTTGATAATGAAACGAGCGAATTTGCAATGACAATAAATTCAAAATGCATTTTAGTATTCAAATAATCAAAAGATTGTTGTGAATGGCAGACGTTGCCAACGTTATGATTACTAACAAATGAGAAAAGACGCTGTCATTTGAATTTCATTCCTGTCCAGTTTTCGTCTTGGGTTTTTAACTGCTTAATATGTTTGTCGAGAGTCCAATTATTAATAAAAGTGACGATTTGGTTGTTCCTCTGGATATTGAAGAGTCTGCAAGAAGAGCAAATCTGGAACTCTTACCTATGGAGTGCTAAAAATATTTTTAACACTAGTGTTAAAAGTATTTTTAACACGCTGCTATGTAAACAATCGTTTTTAACATTGTTTGCTATCATTAAAAGTGTCACTTTTAATGACAGTTGTACAAAAAATTGTTTATCTCATAAACTAACCACTTTAACCTACAAGTATTATACATTTTTGAAATCAGCTCAAAGAGGAGTATCCAAATTTTACATAAAAAATATGAAAAGTAATTTAAAAAAATAAAGGGGATGCTGCTAGGGGTGAGGGGGTGGCTTTTCCAGTAAGTTTAAATAAGCCATAATGCTTGCCCCTTCCAACATAAATTGACGTGTTTTTGGATTTTTTCTAAATACCAGTATTACAAAAGTTATTGAAGGTGGATACTTTTATCTGAAAAGCACTGTATAATTCAATTTGTCCACGACCACCTAATAATAAGTCAATATTTTACCTCCTAACTAAAGGTATATGGTACCCATATATCAACTGTCGTGAATTATGGTTCATAATACACTGTAGTGTATTATGGTTCATAATTCACAACTAGAGATGGGGGAACAATATGGAATAAACTATTAAATCTGTGTATTTTGTTCAGGAAATTTGTTTCCGACATATATCGTATCTATAAAATATTGTAATTTTTAGTATTGATACTTTTCATAACGATATTTTCTAATATTAAGTATTTTAAAACAATATATTTATAACGGTACGTTGTATTGATACTTTCTACAGTATCGCCCATCTCTATATATGTCAAATTATTTAAAGTAGCTGCCACAACATTTTGAGGTTAGTAATATGCCAGATCGCTACTGACTTTTATTTATTAATAAATAAATTAAGTGTCGTGGACAAAGTATAGTATTCTACTCGCAATTTATGGCCATAATTCACTTGGGTGACTTGCGCCCCTCGCCTGCGGCTCGTGACGCAAACGTCACCCATCGTGAATTATGGCTATCATGAATTGCTCGTTTAATAATATACTATTATAATGATCACTGCTGCTCCTATATCAGATTCTACATATGGAAAATGGAATATGAATATTTGCCGAATCTGTTTATATTTCATAGCAACTTGTATTTATAAGTATACATTTTTTTGTTTCAGTAACTCAACAAAATTAACAACAACACGAGGCGATGATACTGATACAAGCAAACATTAAAAACTAACAAAAACAGTGAAGACATCAAAAATTTCAAGCAAGATTTTTTTTATGCGGTCAAACATGCACCAACCTTCCAATTACTATTGGTTGGCGCCCTTTCAGTCTCATATTCGTATACCATTATTTAAAAAAAAAGTTTTTTCTTTGGTGATATTAGTATAAGTATGCTATTTTTGAAATAAAAGGTAACTGTAGTGTTTTTTTAGTTTATCCTCATTATAATACACTGATACTTGCAAATAAATTTACCAAAAACCAATTGCTTCTAAAAATCATCCCGAAAAGATTTGTAATAATTTATACCACATATTCTGGGAACAGTATATATTCAAAAGTGCATACAAAAAAATTAAATTTTTAAATTCTTTTTTTTAGTTTGCTCTAAATCGGGTTAACGTGGATTTATGATAATGTATATGAGACACTACTATAGCATAACCCATAAACTGAAGGTGACAGCCTTCATTTATATTTATTTATCATGGATCAGCACCCTTTCAACCCCCCAACTTTTTTCGAAGGTTACAATTAACAAAATATGAAATGCCACTGGAATCAACATATATTAGTTTGGAACATACAATCAACCTTTTAAATGTTGAAATATAAAATACTTTTTGCGCGATCGATCTTTTTTGTTTATTTACAGCATCGGTTGTCAGGTCGGTAGGTTGTGTTTACTGGTTTCTAAGTCTAACACGTCGGTAAGTGATTTACTTAGCCCTACATACATTTAAGTAGTCCTAAATATGTATGTATATTACTTCATTCATTACACAAAAGGAACAAAAAAAATAAGAAGATTGATATTTTTTTAATGAACAGAATCGAACAGAACAATATAAAAAGTAATAAATAGCATGAAAACAATTTCACCAAAATACTGATCGAGAAGTATAAATGTCACTTTTGACATTGCGTTCATTTCGAAGAGATTTAAATTATTCTATTCGAAATTCGAATATTTCAATACGATCGCGCAAAAAATGGTATAGGCATTTCGAACGTTAAGGGTAATACCGGTCTCCAGCAAAATTGGAGGCTTCGCTACGCTCATCCTTCAAACATTGCTGTCGACCGGTAAACAACTCTTATCGTTCTTGATACTTAATATACTATATATAGTACAGGGTTATTCATTATAAATTACCCACCCCCTATCATCGTGATTATTACTTTTAGAAAAAAGTCTTGAATAAAAGTTGTTTGGTTACAGCTGAATTTTCTTAATATTCTATCAAAAGTTCAGTAGCGTGCGTATTTAAGGGGATACAAAAAGTAATAGTTATTTTTTAAATGGTACACCCTGTATATTTTCACATTTTTGGAATGGACTTTTTTTTCTGATTTCAAAAATATATAATATGTTACCCCTACCTCGTACCGTTTTTCAGTTATGAAATGTTGAAAATCTGAGTTTTAGTAATTACTGTAAATATGAAAAAGATAATTTATCAAAGTAAGGTATGAAAATGACAATTATAATTTCTTTATAGCAAAATGTCAATTATCAAACATATTAGTATTAGTATTAAGAATATTCAGCTGTAACCAAACAACTTTTATCTAAGACTTTTTTTTCTAAAAGTAATAATAACGATGATAGGGGGTGGGTAATTTATAATGAATAACCCTGTACCTACCTGCCGTATTTTCTCTTTTTTTCTTTCTTTTATCCTTACCTATGCCTTCTCAGGCGTCGGATTGGAGTTCTTCCTTCACCCATTTCTTCCATTCTTTTCTGACTCTGAAGCCTTCATCTCTCCTAATGTTGGTGCCCCATCTCGATGAAACGCTAGCAAAGTTTCTGACATAGTATCAACGTTTTCCAGCATTCGTGTTGTTTCAGGATCAATACCTGAGAAATTGTAGATAAGACTCGCCATTTAAGTTTACCTCAATAAAATATGGTCCAACAATGTGGTCACCAAAAATGCCACACCAGACATTTAATTTTTGTGGTGTTTAACTATGAAACTTCCGCATTACGTGTGGGTCATTTTCTGTCCAATATCTACAATTATGTCTGTCTACTTCACCATTTAAAGCAAATGCAGATATTGTACAATAAAACTGGAGTGTCGTGTCACTCATCAATTCACAAAACTGCAGTGGACGCCAGTCGATATAGTCTTCATGTAGCTCTTGGACTAATTTAATTTTGTAAGGATGTAATTTACGTTGATGTAAAATTCTGAAAACACTGCTGCGAGAAACGGCTCTGTAGGAGAATAGCATCAGTCAAAATAGCGCTCGACAAAATAGCGCCGCACAAAAATAACGCAGAACAAAAATAGCGCAGGATAAAATAGCGCTGGACAAAATAGCGCCGCACAAAAATAATTATGCTTCATTATTTTAATATTCATTCATAAAACTAGACTATAGTGCCTAATTAGCATAATAATTAGGAATAATATATTTTTCACAAATCAATTCAATATCGCTTCCCGACCAGCTGACAGAGATCAAAGTCTAATTGTTTATAACAATATCATAAAATAAGAAACGAAAAACAAATAAGAACGACAATCAATATTTTTCAACACATATCGCATCCCGACCAACTGACAGATCAAAGTGTAGACAACTATAATGCGGATTCATGCAATGTTTATTATAATTACATTTACACTAGAAAAAGTTAATTACTATAGTTTCCCATACTTCAATAGTTAATTTTTTAAGGATATTTTAACCGGTGTTATTTGGTCGAGCGCTTTTTTGTCCGCAGCTGCTTTTGCTAACTGGACTGACGCTATTCTGCTAGAGCCGCGAGAAATTTGTGATATTGACTGTTGTTCTTCTACGTTCTAAGTTTTGTTCTGAAACAGCAACTTCCAAAGCCTCGTTGTTAAATACTCGTTGTGGTTGGTGTTTTTTATTGGCAGCTGATCCCGTTTCCAAAAATTGTTCCATCAATTCAGTTACGTACTCCTGTGATTTTATTGTGCTCTGTATAATATATCTTACATACATTTTGTAAGAGATCTAAAACAAATTTCATTCAACAATCTAAAACAAAAAAAGACAATTTTGACTTTCAATAACTTTTGGAATGGTACACAGAAGAGAAAATCACTAGGATGTTTTCCTTCAATCTAATAACATTTTATTTCAAACCTTTATCTGTATATCATGGGCGTAGAATACTTAAATTACCTCGAAGGATGTGACACCAACAAAAAAGTAAAATCTGCTAAAAATTAAATACCCCAGAACTAAACTTCCAATTCAGAAGATGCAATACATCCATATTTAAGTTGCTTAAAAGTAAACAATTATATAATCCCAAATTAAAAAAGATAAAATAACATTTGGCATCTAAACTATTTCCGTCCCTGTGCACCGCTAATGTCTAGAGTAAAGGTCACGCTCAGTGCAGACAGCTGTAACCATTTTCAAAATCATTGATACACATTGTTTATTACAATGAGTCCAAATTACGTCTTAATTTTATTGTTAGTTTTATTTTTAAATAACAGTTATTCTAACGTTACATCTTATTCAGAATTTTTTAAAAATTTAACCAAACAATTCCCGCCAAATGTGGATCAGGCCTATATAATCAGAGTTAACTGCAGACAGGGGTATAAAATGATTTACGGAAAGTGTCGACAAATATTCTAGGTTAGTTTTCATATTTTATTAATTAACGTAATTTTTCTCTGATAGAAACGTGTTTTTCTCATAGATGTCGCTGAGTAAATGATTTATTTTGCGATTGTGATTCAAAAGAATATTATATACAAATTTTTCAAACTTAAGATTTGATTTTATTTAACGGATAAGGTTATTTTTAGTGATAAATATCTTTTTTTGAAAACAATAGGGCATGTCCTCCAACTGATAAGTTGACACTAATGACAGTTGCCCTGAGGATAAAAATGGTTTGGTTACATGATTTATATCAATTTTAGGTTATGGAATATATAGGAATAAAAATGGAAGCAAATCCAATATTTTTTATTTATGGTTTTAATAGAAATTTTCAATATTTTATAATGTAGTATTTAGTGTTGGAATAAATGTTGATTAAAGACTTCTCTTCTTCTTTTTTGAACTGTTTACATTAAAACACCGAGAGTTTTACTTTTCAGTTAGATAAATTCCAGTTGGAAGTGGTGGATATTTCACAACAAAACTTAATTTTATTTAAAAAATGGTAAAAAGAAACTGATGAGCATGAAATGTAAGTATCTTTTCAAAATTATATAAAAGTATCACCTCCGTATACATATTAAAAAACAACAATATGTTTAATTGTAATTAGACAAAAATGTTTACTGAATGAGTCAGTTATATTAATCAACTTATTTTGATATCTGATTTTGTTAATTGACGACCATGAACCTGAATGTATATCAATCTATAAATCGCAGACTCAATATTCGGGATTTTCCATACCAAACTTTTCCTCTATTAAAAAAAATTGATTGGAAGTGTGGGTACCAATCTACTTATGATACGCCTGTGCATTCATAGCAACATGTTTTATTATAAGGTTTGTTTTAATGGGAATTAAACCACAATTTTTTTTTAAATACTTTTATTTTCAACGTTTCGGTATATCCTGTATGTATACCCTGCACAAGGGCGCGAATAAAAAATGTAGGTACTAATGACGCGTTTTCTGTTCTTAGTAAAATATATACTCACTTATTAATAAACTTTTTACGGCTTCGGTTTTTTGTAATTTCGCGAATTTGATTTTGTTGATCATGAGGGTTAAAGGGTATGACAGGAGTGAAGGAAATCGCATTGCCGATTCTTTAGCCAGGGAAGCGGTTCGACCAAAAATTTTAGGACCCAGTGACACCTACAGACTAACGACTTCGACAATTGCGGAACTAGCCAAACGTTATACCCATACTCAATCCCTTAAGAGATGGGATGGAATCAAAGGATGCAGTCTTACCAGGATCATCCTGGCCGACCTTTGGAAGCTGGTGTCGAAGAAATATTTGGCGATGACCAGGAAAAGCCTACGTTTAACAGTAGGATTTCTGACTGGCCACTGTCAACTAAGGAAACACCTCCATACTATGGGGCTAGTGGACACACCTCTATGCAGGATGTGTGAACAGGGAGATGAAACTGTCAGGCATGTCTTATGCGAGTGTCCGGAGTTATCATCGATAAGAGAGTTCGGTGAGTGAGTTCGGTGAGTGAGTTCGGTGAGTCGTGACCTACACCTGCCGATATAAAGGAAATGTCTCCTAGTGACCTGTCCACCTTCCTGGGAAGAACAGGATGGATGATGACCTATGAGGACAACTCCTCGGGAGGATGTACAATGGGTCACATGTGGCCTAAGAGCTGTGAGCTTACACTCACTCTCCCTACTTTACAGATACAGAGATTTTGATAAATAAACCAGCATATTATGGCATCCGTGGTATTCCCTTATTTGTTGATGGCACTGGTGTAAACTGAAGTAGTTCAGATATACGAACTTTACATCTTACCATAGGCAAAGATCTCATCACTATTTCTGGTCTGACTCGAACGGGCTTTGTTTTAACACTGAGAAAACTTTAGATTTATCTTACAAAGGAGTCTTGCAGCCTCTCAAACTTACCAATGACTTAATAAGCTTCGATTAAGTTTCTTTGCCTCTATTTTGACGGTGCTCTTAAATGGTTTGTACTTTATCGAAAAATTTGTCCTCTGTTTGTTTTGCCATTGAATCTAATCAGCGTAATTCTTCTACTGCTTTAACAACTTCGAATCGCACATTCGCTATGGTTGGCCTTTCTGGGGTTTTTGTAGTTTGCATCTATCTTCAAATTAAAAAAAAAGCTATTCGTTGCGAATAAAAAAAGATACAAAATTTTATCTCTTCCTGCTCTATTAATTTTGGAATCTGCGTGTTTGGTTCGAAAACACTTACACAACTGAACTAAGAGACCAATTCAAACCCCACCCCACTAGAAGAAATTTTGATATTTACTTTACAATGCCCACCTCTGATCTGGGAAAAAATTCCACCACCTTCAATGCCAAAAAATTATTCAATCAGCTACCTTTGGAATTAAAAGTTCCTAATACATTTGATAAGTTCCGGGGATTGACAAAGGCATTTCTGCTCAAAGAGGATTATTATTCAGTAGCATTACTCTACAATCTACCCTAGACTTTTGAGTAACATTGGCATACTTCAATATTTGGTATGGTGTCTATGAAATTTCTATATTATGTTATACCTATACATTTTTGGAGTCTCACACTGCAAAATATTTGATTGGCTGTCTAGGTCTCGAATTTGGATTAAAAAAATTATAACGGCATCAAAAACAAACCAAATATTGAGTACACTGTTGTTACGTACATATTTTTAAATTTTTGTTTAACAAATCTCTGCTTTAATATAGGTAGGTAATATAAGTAAAATTGATATATAGACCATTAAAGCAGAAAAAAATATTTCAATTAACACAAAAACACCTTCAATTACACCAATATTATTTATTAATGAAATTATTATTGAAATAATTATAATGGAGGGATGAATCATCATATAGGATGAATTCATAATTTTCATGGGATTTAAGAGCTAGGAATTTACTTAAAAACCTTAAAAATAGTTAACAATTATAGGCAGATGTGTTGCAGAAGTTTTTGTCGAAGATATGGGATAATAATTGACGTCGACGAAGATAAAGTGATTTGTTTTATTTTTATTTTTTAAGTATGTTAATTAAAATAAACATGGAAAATAATTAGTATGCTTTTATTAACAATATATTTTTTTTGCTAATAATGCTGATAATAATAATATCTTTTAAATTTACTTACTAACCTAAGTACAGAGAATCTTAAATATATTACATAAGTAAGTATAGGTTTTTTTTAAAGTATGAATTCCTATGTTAAGTGATTCAAATGAAGAGATAATTCGATTAGGCTAAATTTTGAGTAATGATTGATTGCACTGAATTTTCATAAAAAAATATACAAATTTAAGAAGTCTTAATGTATAATTTTAAGCGAAATAATGATGAAAGTACAAATAAATAATTTTTTGATGGGTGGGCTACGGACGTAGAAAACTATAGAGAAACAAACCTACTGAAAGGCAACAACAAAAATCGTCTAAAACCAACATTAAAATACATTTTCCTAATATCCCGGAAAGGAAACACAGTACCGAATCTTTGAAAATACAGGAGTTGTTGGAAACAAGACCCAATTAAGTCACTGAAATTAACATGAGTACTGAATGATAAATAACTACAGTTTCCACAAGTCAAATAGCTAAAACATCTCTTTAGAGAAGCAAACAGTACAAACTGCTGCTGGAGGTATAGTTTGACAGTGTTGAATACAATAAAATTTTATCCGTCAAAAGCTTCAAAAAGCGGTCCTTTGATTTTTTTATTTCACACTAACTCTGCTGATGTTAAACTTGTCTCAGAACAAAATAATGGATTGAACTGTTGGTTTCATAATGAATATAATATATATTTCAAGCATTGTGCGTTTCTAGTCTGCTTAATGATAGAATATTTCACCCTCAAAATGGAGTTACTGATTTAAGTACCAATAATTATTGCAAGGAAGTATATCATGTATTAATTTCTCAAATTAAGCTGGTAAAAATATGTACTATACACCTACTGACAAGAAACGAAAAAAAAAAACGACTCTGCGGAAGCCATCTCTTAAATTAGTCGTCATATGTCATGCGATCACATGTATGCCTTTTGCTTATGGTCTTTACAGACCCAAATTAACGAATGCAAGTTTTTTTTTCGAACTTAAGTGTTATTTGAAAATGTGATTTTTATGTAATCTAAAGGTGGTTACAGACGTAACTGCAAGCTTAACAAGCATGCAGGATCAAATTATTTATACAAGCATACTAAGCGTGTGTTTAAGACTGTTGCGCAAGCATTTGGATTGTGTTAACTGGTTGATGCATGATTTAATTTTGAATATTTATTTTTCAAAATGAATGATTATGCGTGTCTGTCAAGTATGCAGCTAGGTCTGTAGTAATCTTGTAAAAAAATAAATATATACAAGTTTCTTATTTATCTAAAATATACAAAGTGGCAATAATAGTCCTGAAACGATTTAATTATCGGTGGTACCTCGTACATTTGATTTAAGGACTATTATTATACAGTTAAATATTTAGTGTGGATTTTTTGATTTTTATATACAATATTTTAGAGCTTGGTCCGCACTGTATGTGCCTATGTAAATTTATATGTGAATATGGTAGTGCGTTTTTTTAACAAAATGCTGGAATAAAAGAACAATTTTTTCAAGTTTGTACTTTAAAAGAACTTGAATAAACTCAAATAATTCAACAAGAAATTTCTAATATAACAGGATTATTTTTTGATCTTTTTTGTTAAATGAAATAAACATGAATTCTTTCAATATGAAATTCATCCGATAATATAAAAAGTAGGGTTATATTATTATTTACATTATTTTCAATAGAGCATGTCCACGACAGTTGACAATACCTTGGTGGTAAAACAATAAACAATAGACATGATGAAAAATTATCAAACAATAAACAACTATTAACCTATATTATATATTATTAAATATGCGAGCTCAACAATTCCAATAACTTTGAAAGTACACTGACGCAAAACCAACTAAACTCAAACACGATCTATCATTATAAATAATCATAACCTCATTATTAAGTACCACGTGTTTTGAACGCTTTGTTTATTGTTTTACCACCAGGCTAGTTTGTGACGTCACGTGGACATGCTCTATTGACCATTCCAGAACACATGACTTGGAGAGGTCTCCCATATTGTTGTTATTATCGATTGTCTATTTGTCAAACTCTTTCGTAGTGTCAGATAGGGACTATAGATTATTCTTGATATCGGTAGCTGGAATGCTACCGAAACGTTGGAATAAAAATATAAAAAATATTCGGTTGCCTTCAGTATGGCCGATCTGTCAAAGACACGTGCTATGAACATAGAGGTAATATAAATAGAGACAACAAGCCATAGGCCACTGTGTGAGTGGGAATTACCGTCTGAACTCCGGTGAGATAGAAAGAGACAGACGATCAAAGGTTTCTCTGCCTTTATCTGAGTATATAGCATACAAGCTATTACAGAAAGACAGCCTAAACCTCCTACTTTATATCTCTTTTACATGCTTACGGGTTCCGAGCTGGCTTGTTGCCTCTATATGTAGTATCTCTATGGCTATGAAATGGTCAATTATTACGTAGTATAAGTTGTGATTGAAATAAAAACAAAACAATTTGGGTTTTAATGTTAGTATAGAAACTGGAAGCACCCCGACTGCATCATTTTGTTGAGATACAATGCGTAGCGTTGTAAGAATTTTTTTTGAAAATATCTTCTTTTTTCTATGGTATTTGAGCATTCTTGACCCTTTGGAAAAATTTAGTTTTTCACTTTTGTTTTCAGTCCACTTTATATCTGAGAGTGTGAGATAAATAAATAATAAATACTAAAAAAAATCACAATGTGAACTTCTTATCCCCAATGGAATCACAGGTATTTTCTGCAAAAAATAATAATAATCAAATTTAGGGTACACTCGGTATATTAAACTTTCAAAAGTTAGTACACAGACAAAGCTTGTTCAATGCAATCGCGAGACTTAGAAACAGGGGCAATTGATAATGCTCCATATTCCCACTACTACGACAAGAAAGAAGGGATATTTTCCTTTTGTTCTAATTAGCGCTTGAAAGCAATAACTGAAATTTAAAACGGTTTGTACATTATCATGTACCATGAGACAGTTTTGATTATATATGGTTTCAACAAGATGGTTACCCTGCCCAGAATTACAGTCATAATACTCTACCTGCCAGTTTAATAAATGGTAGAGGAGCTATCTTATGACCCGCAAGATCCCCAGATTTGTATCATTTTGACATCCCTTGGGATTTCTTTTTTAGTGGTATTTTAAATCCAACATTTATGATTATGCCACAAGATTCTCACATTTCTGTATTTGTATCTGTAGAGTAGGGAGGGTGAGTGTAGCCTCACAGCACTTGGGCCACATGTGACCCATTGTACATCCACCCGAGGAGTTGTCCTCCTAGTTCATCATCCATCTTGTCCTTCCCAGGAAGGTGGACAGGTCACTTGGAGACATCTCCTTTATATCGTCAGGTGTAGGCCAAGACTCACCGAACACACACTCTCTCATTGACGATAGCTCCGGACACTCGCATAAGACGTGCCTCACAGTTTCATTTTCCTGTTCACACATCCTGCATAGAGGTGTGTACACTACCCCCATAGTATGGAGGTGTTTTCTTAGTTGACAGTGGCCAGTCAGAAATCCTACTGTTAAACGTAGGTTTTTCCCTGGTCATCGCCAAATATTTCTTAGGCGCCCGCTTCCCAGGGTCGCCCAGAGTGATCCTGGCAAGACTGCATCCTTCGATTCCATCCCATCTCTTGAGGGATTGAGTATGGGTGTAACGTTTGGCTAGTTCCACAATTGTCGAAGTCGTTAGGCCGTAGGTGTCACTGGGTCCTAAAATTTTTAGTACAGCCGATTTCCTTTATTCCTGTCGTGCCCTTTAACCCACCTCAGGATAATATTGTTATTTGCCGAAAGGTTAGCTGAATATTGGAGGCACTCTAGTACTAGCCCCGATATAACACGTTGTCTTTTCAAAGCTAATGGGGCTTGTCCACTATCAGTGCAGATTATGTTTTTGCCAGAAATTCCTTTTCTGGTTAGTTCTTTTGTGGCAATTGAGATACCAGCCAGTTCTGGTTGAACCACCCTGGTATTGTTTCCCATTCTCAGATTTATTTACAATAAAAATGCATCCTCAATTTAAATATGTGTTTACATTATTACAACTTATAAGTATCCATGCCTATTTTTGACATTTTTCTGGTTCATTTATCTGTAAATCTGTCAGTACTGTAAGGAGAGAGGTGAACTAAACTAAAATCATACCCCATGTTGGCACTTAAGTGATTCGCACTTAATAGTGACAATAACTGTTTTTTGTTTAATTTAGTGAATCAAAACACAAGTAGAATCGAAAGATGACATTCGTACTATTAACCCTTATCCAACTAAATAGTTTCATAATCAAGGTTGATTATACACGTACATTATTTGAATGGTATCTTTCGAATAGAAGTTGCCACGAGTAAAGAGTCAAAGTGTATTGTCAAGGAGTGTTATGTAGTGTGATGTGCATTCAATAAGCTTTTATTTTATAGAATAACATATCTTTTATTATTTAAAAAGTGACATATTAAGTTAGATTTGGTTATAACTGTGTTCTGGGCATTATCTTTATAGTGTATTTTTATCATATTGATCCTAGATTATTAAATTTAATTAATTAATTAGTAAGTTCTACATATAAGAATGATTTGTTTAAAACTTGCGGTTGATGTACCTAATCAAAAAAACCTTTCCATCATTATTCCCTTTGAATGATAATGACCATTTGAATTGTTTTTGTTATTCATTCGGCTATTGAGCATTATTTGTTTCTCTATCTAATTATATGAAATAAATTGTTTATATCGTAGTAGTAAATTTTATTCGAGTTTGCCAGTATGGTGTACCTACGTGACAAACGTAAGTTTATTAAAGCCTTAACCATAGGTTGGTGCGTATATGGTCGGAAAAGATAATCTCGTCTCGATATTTAGTGAAACGGAGTAGGTACTCGATTAGATTATTTGTCAAACTGGGTCACAATCTAAGTATTGACGCGTTTAACCGCGATAACAAATGTCAAAGATCAAAGAAGTTAAATGACAAATTATAAACTACCTAGAATTTATCGTAAAAATGGTGTAATTCTTCATATTAATTTTTATTTCTACATATTATCTGTCTAAGTGAGTTTAGTTTGTGATATCAGTTATAAAATAACAAAAAGTTAATTATAATGTTTACGAGGAGCTTTCAATAATTATCCTTTCATTTTCAACAAAGAATGTTCAATTATAATGCAATTAGACGGAGAAAGTTGTTTTTTAAATTGTAGGTAGTTGAGGTATTCTTGAGAATCCAAAAGTTTTAAGTTAGATCGTTAACATAAAATATTAGAAAATAGGAAAATTATATACAGAGTGTTCGGGAACATAATGTCAAAAATTCGGGTAGGGGTAGATGAAGTGAAGATAATATTAGAAGTTAAAAAAAATTTGTAATTTAAGCATTTGTTTCCGACTTATAATATTTAGTAATTGAACCTTGTAAAAAATACGGATTGTTGACCAATGGGTGTATTTACGTTAGTTATGTAAATTCATTTACATTCATTTCATTCTGTTTTTATGTATTAACATAAGTTCTTATTTCTAAACTTCAGAGTCCTATAACTCGTATTACAAATATTCATTGGAACATATTTATTTTTACCCCACCTACCCGCCACCAAATTTTTGGACCCTCTGTATAAGCTCAATTTAAATTTTCACATCTTGAAGAATATCAAAACGTAGCTGCTAAGCAATATTTTGTTTGGAAATTAGTTCCAATCTGCCTCCGCCTTTTTCGCAATCTAATGGTTTTCTTAATTGTAAATATTTTCAGTTGATTGGGTTTCTCTACACCCATGCTATTAATAATTTTCATCGCTTTCATCTTGAGAACATCAACACCAATTTCACTGGTTTAAACACCACGCAAGTCAGAAAGCATTAGATTAGGATATCAGCTTTCCAAAGATAAATTGACAAAACTTACCCCGCTTTTAATAAATTTCCTTGCATATCCCATTCACATATTCAAATCCATACAAACACAAAGTGTCTTTATTTTCCGCCTGTGCTGCAGTAGTAGTAGTAGTAGTAGTAGTAGTCGATGTTGTCACTTTTTCTTTACATTTCCCATTCACTAACTCGAAACCTTGAGAACAATTGTTGTTGACAGTCTTTTCCGGAGTTTTAGCTTCTTCTTGGCATGTACCGTTTATTTTGGCACCTTTTGGGCACGTATTTGCACCAGTTTGAGCAGAATTTGGCGATGAAGCGTTTATCACTGTACCATTTTGTTCCACAGGAAATGCCAATAGGAAGCCAACTACCAACATCAGCACTAATAGGGATATCCTCATGATTTCAATCATATTTGCACTTTTTTTTTGGAAACGTTTACTATACAATATATATCACTTTTGACGTGATGATATATTATGATGGACCAATCTGGACTAAGTTGACAAAAAGAGTGATACGTTTCGATACAGATACTACCAATTAACATGGTATGAATGTATCGGAGGTTGTTAAGGTCACTACCAGTGGCGGATGTTTGGTTTGGTCGGAATTAAATAAAAATAAACATCAACATTATTAATATCAAGGCTAGTGAAAATTTAGTTCTTGATTTTGTTAATAATATTCTATTAAAAACATTATTATGGATGTACACAAATTTTTGGAAAAGTACCTTTTAATTAAATTATAGATTTGGTAGATTTTTTAAAATAAGCCTAACTGCCATTTATGAAGAAGTTATTACCTTAAATTACTTTAAGAATCTTCTCAGAAGCATTTACATTTGATATCACACAGTATAAGCTTACAAATATTTTTAAGACATTAATTTATCCCCCAGTATCCGTTATAATCCATTGTAATTCACTCTAGCATTCCCAAATTGTCTATCAGCTCAACTTTTTATGAAAAGCGGTTTTAAAGTTTTTAGAATGATAAGTATAATATTACTGTACGCCACTGGATGAACTGGTGGCACTCTGACTGGTACGAATGTGGCGATAAGAGTTATCAATATTTTTTGTTTGGAAATCCGTGTTCTTTCATTAAAAATTTGTGCCCGTAATATTCCTGGAGGTCTTTTTTTTTCGATGTACTGAAACTATCGATTGAAAATGGGGATTAACAGAAAGAATATGGAAATGAGAACACGTTATCAATCAACGACGTAGGTTTGTCGATAAATAAAAACCGTTTTTAATTGTAAATTGTTATTTTTGTGGAAAAATTGCGTCGTTGGTAATTCCTAGAACTGAAATAAGAAGATAACTTTAATAACCTGACAAAATTTCAATACAAAACACTTTGTAGCTCATAAACAATGTTTTGCGATTGCGAATTTCTTCTTCTATATACCTAAACTGCCTTTTCCACATTCCCTCCCATCCAAATCTTCGTTTGTACAGTTCCATTTCCTCAATACAACACAAAAAAGTGTGTTATGCATGTGACATGGTTTGGTTATGCTGCATATTTTGCTTTTTTAATTAAATAAAATTTAAATATTAAAGAGACTGAATTGTGATATTTTAATTCTCGTTTTATGTATGTATATATTGGGGTGGTCTTTATTTGGGGTCCAAATTAATTTCGCCCTTTCCGCCCCTTAAATTGTTTCGAAATACGTGAAAAGTAACTCTGTGATTTTTTCAGATTTAAAAATAAATGTTTAACCCTTGACCACGCGGGTTGAAGTTTTCCATTTAAATTATATGGAGTTTTCCTGCGTTTCCAGTCACTATTTTACTGTGGGCCTAAATATGTTTGTTAAATCTTGAAATTTTCAGTGTTGCTACATGGACAAAATTTCTATAACCCCCACCCTCATAATGTTGTAAAATGTCACCATAATAATTATTATAACTTTTTTTTTGAATTTTTATCATGGTGACGTTATACAAAAGTTTAAGGGCAGTGGCCTTAGAAATTTTTTCCATGCTTTCAAACTAATTTTTGAAAATTATAAGATTTTATAAACATATTTGGGCCACAGTAACATAGTGACTGCAACTGCAACGCCATGTATTTTAAATGGAACACTTCAACACCCGTGATGAAGAGTTAAACATTTGTTTAAAAATCTGAAAAAATTACAGCCTCACTTTTTACGTATTTCGAACCGGAAAGGGTGAAATTGATTTTGAACCTAAATAAAGACCACCCTATTAAATATAAAATACAAGTTTCTTCAGTCCTTTTTCAGGATATTCACATGCCCTTTTTTATCCAGCACCCAACTAGCAAAATGGAATTCTAAGAGTACTGAATTGTTGTATAATAGTCGAATAGTGTTGTTTTAAGGACTTTTTATTTCTATTAAGCCTTTTGTTGCGATGATTTTATTTCTAAAGAAAATTGTTGTATTAAATGATTCTATAGTGACTTTTACAATATATGCTATGACGCATTATACAATCATTTCTTTTAAAATGATATAATACCTTATATGCCAGTTTATACAATATCAAAAATATCATTTTATAAGACATTCATACCTATTGTATAAGAGTTCTATAATATACTATATAACTAACAGCTACAACATTATAAAATAGTTACTTAAACTTGTCTTATTGAAGCTGTATAATGCTATATAATAAATATTGTATAGCATTCAATTGCGTTGCATTATAAAACACTTTTTAGTTGTATAGTGCCTAAATATTCTTCAGTTATCGAATACCGTTCCATTTGACAATAAAATATTGTTTAAGGCATTTCTTTAGGATAAAATTGTTGTTTTATAAATCGCCATGTTTAATAAGCAATTTTTGTACCGCTTTCGCCGTCATTATGAGCAATTGAGTTGAAAACATGAAACTATATTGAAAAATGTGACTTTATCATTATTTAGAGAATTATATTGCGAAAGAATATCCATATGAAGTGATAAACTATTAAAGCCTAAAAAAAAGTATTTTAGGATATTCTATTTTATTATTATTTTTGAATATCTACTATTTTTGAATATCTACTTGAAACTTAACCAGAATTGAAGCGCTTCATTTTCTTGCCAAATATAAACCTATAATCTATCAGTAAAATTTGCGGCGCATTAAAATGTGTGCTATTAAACCATCCAAATGAAATTAAATTTTTACTATTGATGTCCGCCCAAGCGGCCCAAGTCGTTTTGATAAGTCTCCATTTCTACAATTGAAATTTATGATGCACGTTTAAGTTGAAATATGATTGGGTCTGTAATTTTCACTAAAAAATGAAATAACAGCATTATAAAAAAATATATTGCATTATACAACCATTTTGTAAGACCTTCATAGTGCCGCTTCAATCCCATTTTATGTTTGTGACTACATGACACACTATTAAATAATTTTATAGTAGCTGTATAAATGATTATAAAACAGTCATATAAGAGTTGTATAAACTTTTAATAGAAATGTTATACAACCAAACAGTTGTATAAAAATGGGCCCTTTTCATTTGTATAAGGATCATATAATTGTTTTGTAGACCGTTATAAGAATTTAAGTATCCTATAAGACATATCTTGTAGCTGTTTATACAAACCTTATCGAATTTAAACTGCTACTAAAGAAGCCTCTTCTTCCATCACCACAACAACGTTCCAGCTCCCAGATGACATAAAACTATTATTCAAAAAGTCCGTCAAGGAGTCCTGGCAAAATTTTTGGCACAACAGCAAAACAGCCATTTGCGACATACAACCATTAATCGGCTGTCTCTCCCTCGATTTCCTAACCAGGAGAGAAGCTTCTGTCATTAGACGATTGCGGATCAACCATACCAGATACACACATGGTTACTTGATGTCTTCTGAAAACCTTCCCGTCTGCCATCACTGCAATAGTGCTTTAACTGTCAAACATATTCTCACAGACTGCCTGGAATACACCATTACATACAAGCGCCTAGACCTAACACCAAACGTGAGAGAGCTTTTAAACTGCACTGCTGAAATCCCAAAGACATTGAAATTCCTCAAATCCACTAACCTCTACCACAAAATATAAACTAGATTGATATTTTAGCGAGTATTTTACATGTTTTATGTTTTAGGATAGTGTATGTATTTATAATATGTCTTTTTGTCTTTTGTACCAATTTTGTGCCAATGGCCAAAGTTGTCGAGGCACCTAAACTCTAATAGGCGCTCCATTAGTTTGAGCTTCAGCAGGCAATGTCCAGTAATGACAAGTCAAAAATGTTGGTACAGCCATACTCTGGCTTAGGCTTTCATTTGTTCTAGTCTTCCTTGAGTATTGAACTTGGACTATCAATAGTGTAAGCCGGAGGTCGGCCACCTTTTTTGGCCTCGGGTCAAAATCAACCAAAATGTGATGTTTGTTTAGTGGTATTTTAATTTTTAGATGTAATACGTGAGTGCTGAGATTGACGAGCAAAAACAAAATATCTATCTTTTTTCTGAACTAAAGTAATCACTTGAAAGTACACCGGCACACAAAAAAACAAAGTGTCTAACCTAGGTAAGCGATCATGTATCTTGGCTCGTTGAATACATGAGAAAAATGTATTTCCAATACAAGATTATTTCGTAAACTTATTAAATATCGATAGCTTTTCAAAAAAGCCCATTTTCTCGGATTTACTGATCAATACTTGCAATTTAAAAAAAAAAAAACTGGAGGGTGATGGAGCGATTCTGATGCCGGATTCGTGTTCAGTGAGACAAAATACTTAGGAATGCGTCTGTCGCTTACCTAGGTCAGACACTTCGTTTTTTTGTGTTGTTAAATGGGTCACTTAGTGAATCGCGGATCATAGGTTGCCGTCCCCTAGCTTAAGCCCAACTTCTAATGATTAGATCTTTCTTTTCTTCCCCCAAAGGTCTACTATTTCTTAAAACAAAGCAAAAATTGAATAACAATAAATATTTACGTCCAGTAGATATTTTGTTTAAATAAATACCCTGTATTATTAACACACCTTTTACTTACTCACAGTTCTAGATAAAGTTTTGTCATTGTTGATATTGTGATATCTATCTTGCAATACCTCAATTTGTTAAAAAATATATTCAATTTATTTGATAAAACAGTTTATGAATAGCTTACCTTTGAATTAGTCGATAAAAATTGCTAAAATGCTCAAAATATTTTTTATATTGCTGGTGATAGTGGCACTTATTTGTACAATTAATTGTTTTTACATACCCAACAACGCTACTCCTAAAGTTGGAAGCATAATCAACGTACCTTGTCAAGATGGTTACATAGAAGTCGGTAATAAGTGTCTTGAAGTTTTTGGCAAAAAATAATTAATCTCTAAATGTAAGTTGAACACTTTTTGTACTGATATTTATTTCAACTTTTTCTTGGTCGTATATAAAATATAGCCAATACAATTTTAATTCAACGTTCTACACCAATTTTTACCTGCTCCTTTTTTTAGGTAGATGCTGTGGAACAAACTTAATAGAACAGCTACGCAAATTTTTTTCTTTATATTTGTTTTAAAACAATTATTATAATAATTGTAATTATAATCGACAACAATCATTAAATCATAATTCGAGTTATGTTTTTTTAAAATGTAGCAATGTGAACCGCGCTGTACAACAAAATATATATTTTATCTTATCTGTTTTGGTAACTTTCCTTTAGATTCGTTGAAAATTATACGAAGGATGTCGATGAATTAGCCCTAAGTATACTTTGGCAAGTTTATCTGAAGCCGTGAAAGGAATGCAGTCGAAAACATTCGATATTGCCACGTAACTATGGAAAAGCTAAAATGCTAAATATGTAGTGATAATAATTAGAAAAGGGACTTTTTATTATTAACAATATTAACAATATGATTAAACGTTAATTCTTCAATGTGCTTGTTTCCTTGGATTTTTTCTATTAACATTATTTTTTCAATTTATGAATATTAAAAGAAGAGCACTTTTCCAAATTTGTTACGGGATTCTTCAAGCTCTGGCAGCGTTGTACGAAAACCATAATTACCACACCCTCCGAGTTACATAATTGGTGATTTTTATCGAGAGCTGACTTCTTATTGTCAAGCGCGTGCGTGTGTTCTTCCCCCTCACTTCGTCAATTGACTGATATTGATTTATCCAGTGGCGTTGGTATTGTCAGTGATCTTTTTATTTTCAGTTTTACTTGGTAAAATAGGTACCGTACGCCATTTGTACGTTTATGACATATATGCATCGCCTCTTGCCGATTCCCCGTAGCTTCAGATAAACCTGCTAAATAATAGTTATAGATCCCATATTGTTATATGTAGCCTATGATATGTCATAAATTAATAATTTTTCGAGGTACATAGGGCGTCGACCCAGCACTGTGGAACGCCTCTGATGCGATAATTACAGTGAAGCAGTGACTAGCGCGTTTACTACTTGGAGAGGTGTGCAGCGTGGGAGTTTGAAAGAGCTCGCAGAGCACGTTCTCAACTATATAAAATATCAACGATCGCGCGAAATAGGTTCGTTATTTCACTGCGCTGCAGTTTTTTGATCATTATGACAAAGCGAGTGCCTTTTAATAGTATATTATACTCCAAGGTAGTGGAGACTATTAATATTGACCGAGCATAAACATTATTTCGTGAGGAGCTTTGCTTTCATAGGTAATTTCAAGCAGCAAATATGTTAAAGACAATCTCCTGGGTATACAAAATGATATTGCACAAGTTTTAGTTGAACTACTATCCCTGAATTCTCAAAATTTTTGAATAAGTCCATTATTGACCTAGGTTAATAATAGAAAATTATTAATCACTAATAGACAAATTCAACTTCTCAGTTGGCAAGAAGAAACAATAATTGTCAACTTCACAGGTAGTAGTGAAAAAAATATATTATTGATAATTTTCAATATTTTATTAGGAAAATTGTATTTTATTAGAAGATTTTTTGGGAGCTCTGCAGCACTGCAGCGCTTATGTACTAGCCACCATTGACTTAGAGAGTGAAAGTTCTTTAGCTCTGGTCAGTCACGTAGCTATAGCTTTTACATGGGGAGGGTTTTGGTTTTTTTCATCTGATAGGCTTAGAAGGGAAAGGCTTTATTGAAGGCGCCGCCTAAGGCAAAAAAAATCGAGTGCCACGACCTAAAGCAATTTTTCAAGTTCAAGAAATAATGTTAAGTTTTTTTTTAATTATTTGTTTGACTTGGCTACATCTAAAAGTTTTTTCAAACATTGTTTTTCGTTTTACCCCCTTCTGCTGAAATGGTTATAACCATGTATATATATTTTTTAAGGAGCTGTCCCTTCGCCGGCACCACCTCAGCCTCTTGGGCTTATTGTGGATTCTCCTAACATTCTGACTACAGCCTATTCAGCCTTTCCCTGTATTAGCTCATACAGGTTCTTTACTGGTTGGTTGTAGAAGTCTTCTGGAGTCATTTGGTGTCTGCCTGTGGTCCAGCGTTTCACAGTTGCATAATATGTGCTGAGCTGTTTCAGTGTCCATTTTGCATCTCCTGCATGTGAGGTCTCCGTTATACAGCCCTATTTTGTCCTATTTTCTTCCCATGTGTTTGCCTGGGCGTATTCTTCCAGAGTTTTATAGATTGTTCTTTTACCTACCCTTTTAACCATGACCTAGTGGAGCATCTGGGGATGCCCACAAATGGTTCGGGTCCGTTCATCAGTGTTGACGATCCTGCTCTTGCAAGTTCGTCAGCTTTTTGAATCCCCAAACCCTCCCCCTTATATACGTCCCTGGGCAATAGTTCTTTGTGGTTCCGTACCCATAGGGTCAAAAACGAACCCTGGCTATCGAAACTCATATATAAATGAGACGGAAGCACTTACAGCTACTGAAAATCTTTCCAGTCAAACTAGTGGCATATACAGAAGACACGAAGATTCTGGAATGGTAGTAGATAACATGGGAATTGATGTAAAAATTCAGCTCATGTGCTAGTGAGCACAACCCAACGAATAAATTGATGAAGGCTTGCTCGCTGATAATTATGGAAATATTTCACGTGGACAAAATTAGTTTCTTTCAAATGAACTAAAGAAATCGCCTAGTCTAATCTTTTCTCAACAATAGCGCAAAGACTAAATTAACCAAGCTTTTGGCATCAAAATATCATAATTCATAAGTAATGAGGTTTTTTCTTTGAATACATTTTTCACAATCATAATGAGTTGAATAGTTATCCTCGTGATTTGTGTCAACTTGTTACTAACCTTTGAAGCATATTAAAATGTAAAAAGTGTAATTTGTTGTTGTTGGTGCAACTAAATATATTCTGAATTTATAATAATTATCTATTTTATATCGCACGACTATACCTATAGTAGTCTAATAGGTAGCATTGAGTGAAAAGTCATTCAACGTAAGTAGGTACAAGGTTTAGTTGTTTTTTTCAAGTTAGTCGAAGATGTCTGGTAAATTGTTAGTGGTATTCCTATTATTTCTCACATTACTGGGATTGTTTTTTGGAGTTGCATCGCATTCTCTAAGTGAGAATATAAATAAGCACAAAATAATTCAACATAGACCACCATGTGAAGATGGATTTCTAGAGATAAATGAAAAGTGTTACGAATATAGAAAATAATTGTGAGTAAAATTGATTATATATTGGTAAATGTTTTAAATATTATACATTTTTTAGTTTATTTGGAAATGATATTTTTTGAGAAACTATTGTTATATGGAGTAATGAGTTATAGCCAACATTATAATAGTATTTTATGCAACGATCATGTAATGATAGCCATTAAGACACGAGCATGTTGTAGGGTACGAAACGAGCCGCAGGCGAGTATCGTATATAAAATGCGAGTGTATTAATGTCCATTACATGAAAGTTGCATACCATATTTTTTCTACTCCAATTAATAAGAATTATTTATTTAATAATTATCATTTATTATAAAAAACAAGAATAATGAAAGGAACTTCAACAAATAAATTTTACAAATTGTACAACAAATAAATTTAAAACTTTTGAACATGATAATATTAATTCTTTAATCTTCTTTGTGCATGTATAAATTATTTATTGTACAATTTGTAAAATTTATTTGGGGGGCTAATCCTGTTCGGATGGTTGTTGCACTGGAGGGCATGTTAAAGTTTGTTTCATTCCTATTTTCAATTGAATTAAAAATTTTATTCGAAACATTTATTTTATTTTGGATACTTTTTTCAATATAACCCTCTGCAACCGTAGTGGATTTCCAACCTGCGTGTCTTTTTAAGGTGGTAATATCACCGCCGCCATCTACCAATACGGTTGCAGGTAATTTTTTTTAGATAATAGGAACATAAAGTAGTTCTCAAAATCACCACTGATCCGTATCCGCATCGCAATGCTCATGTGCAGAAGCGATACGTGGGTTTCGTTACGTTACGTGAAACGTATCAATCCGTCACACGTACCTGACGTACGTATTGCTTTATTGTGTTCCGTGTTCGCGTTTTTCAACGACCAAACGACAAAAGTGATGTTGTGTGCTCAAAAATCATAACCTTATTTTCGATTATCAAGATAATAGTGTCTCACTATTTTTTAGGTTGAAAATTAAAACATATGTATGGTTACGTTACGAACGCATTTGCTTAATACTTCTTTTTGATTAATCACGTATCTCTGTTACGTTACGTATACGGATAAGGATAAGTGATTTACTTGAAGAACTGTTTTATGTCCCTAATATGTAATTCATTTGAACTTTTTTGAATTGTGGTCTTTGAAATGCATTGATGCTTCTTAAAGGAAATTCAATTTCAATCTTTGAAGAAGATAACTTTGTTTCCGTAACGAGCGTAAGATCTGTGTATCGCCAACGGTTTTCAAATTTCCAAGTTGGACCTGTTGCAATTACTCTTCTGCTACTCCTCTTTCCTATTTTGAGCTAAGTCCTTTGCTTCTTCCCAACTACTTCCTAATGGGCTCGTTAACTAACATTTTTAAATCATTTTTAATTGTCGTAAAACAAAATACTAGGGATAAAAATATGATTCTGAAAATTTCAAGTCAATAGAATATGTCGTTCTCGTTCTCCTAATACAACCAATTAAACAAGCATACCGAGAGCGGGGCGAAGACTATGACTGTGACGTCAACGCATATGAAGGTTACTGTGCACTAATATTACGCTTCTGACTGTATGTGTGTGTGATTTTTGGGGTGACATTCACTGAGACCTAAAAGGTCTATTGTGCCCCCTTACTTCTACTCAGTTTCTGAGGAGAGTCTCAGAAACTAGTAGTTCCTTTAGTCCTATTTCCCGGAGGAATTTTAGGATGTCTGCAGGCTTCAACTTAGGCAAATGTTCCTCTTCTATCTTCTGACTGTAACGTGCCTCGCGTATTTTGAATTACCTACAAAATTTTGTGTGAATGAAATAAAATGTGTGGACGTTATTTTAAAAAAAGCAGACTCATTAAATCTTCCAGAAGTGGACTTGCTAATGATTATGAAGCCTTTTAATCAAAAACAGGAGTTAATTAAATTATAATTTTATACTATGTGACACATCGCTTCTGGCTGTTTTCCGGCCGGAATGATTAAAAATGTCAATATTTTCATAAATACATGCTCTCTCAAATGATATACAGGGTGATTTCAGATGTTTTATTTTATCCCTGGTCTGGTGGACAACAATAACGCTATAGGCTACTCAGTAAAAAATTGCAATTTTTTTAACTACAGACTGCCCAATTAAAGGAGCTTCTCCAAATGCTATTTATGATGAATGTGTAGTGCAAATTAAATCACCAATGTTGAAAAGAACAAGAAAAACTTATTTTGATGAAGCAGGTAATATTAGTTCCAAATGTTTACATTACAAAGCGATATTTATTAGAGCTGATCCGGACTTTGAATCAAATGAAATAATTTTTTTTAACCTATAATATACGTCGTTTTGTTGATGATCTGCTGAAAAGATTACCTGTTTTTTTTGAAAAAAGCAGCATTTAATAAAATTTAATTTGTCAAGAACTGACCCATTATTTTATTAAATAATTTTGAACATTAATAACACCACAAGCTATAAGAACAATATTATCCACGTATTTAAAAAAAATTTAGATTAATACAAGCGTGTGGTTTTCAATAACCCCCAATATGGATTCACAACGTATTTTATAAGGTAATTTATAACGATTCTGATTGAAGAAAAATGAAATCCTAAAAATATACAAACAATGTATGTTGACTTATCAGTGAATGCTTTGAGCCTTTTTACGCTTTTCTGCCATTGCTTCCTTTTTTTTGCATCCTTATCAATAGAAATAAATATTTTGTTAGATGTTTTAATCGTAGTACTTTTACATTTTGGAACCGCACAATATTTATAGCTTTTTTACACTGGTTCTGGTCCATTGTGTTTAAATTATTTCTAAACGTTCTTATTTCACAAACATAACACTGTTTAGAGTTTGCTAAAACGTATAATAAAAAATGATAGTAACTATCTAAGCTAAGTAGTCATCTAACCGAATTTCCGAAAACCGATCGGCGCGGTATCCGCTCTCTGAACGAGAGAACTCATATGCGATGACGTCACGCCTGAATTTCGGAGAGGAGCGCTGTTTATAATTTTTTTTAGGCGACTTAGGAGTCTCTCTGACGTCTAATTTTTTGCACAGAGCCTCAAAATGATGTGCTCTTCCTAATGGTAAAATAAAAAAAATATGGAAATGAGCCCATTTAACCAGCTTCTACGTTATCCCAATTTTTCTTTTGTCTGCCCCTTTGTTTATTTTCTCCAATTTTTGATTTCCATGTTCTCTTAATTGGTCTTCCTTCATCAATACGTTGTAAATGTCCCCACCATTGTAGTTGTCTTTTTTTTAAATTCTAAGGTTGATTGTATTGTAGTCTTTTTTTATATCTATGCTTTTCTACCTTCTTTTGTAGCACCTCTCACTCACCTTAAATATTTCATCTCTGTGTCCAACTTAAGTAAATTAAATTATAATAATTGGTTTGTTGACTATAAAAGTAATTAAAAATGTTGTTTCATAAAAATGCCACAACCCTCGTAAAACGGTGAATAAGTAACAAAAATATTCCAATCAAAGAGAAACTTTCAATTAACAAGATGAACACGTGCTAAAAACAATTTATAAGAATTTGCCGATAACATTTTGTTGAATGTGATAAAGTATATACGTTGATGATCTCACTCATTTATCAGTTGGCAGTAACACAATATTAATAATCATATTATCCCAAGTTTCGAAAGATCCGGCGAAAAGAGACAAAGAGGCACCCGATGGATATGTAATACATAGAAAATGTGAAGGTCAGTTTGTAGTCTCAAAATGTTGAAATTGTAGAAACATAAATAATAGTTTTATTACAAATTATATTTTGTTTATTGTTATCAATACATTGATTTAGGAGCAAACTAAACAGATTCTTGCTTAAGCATTTGAAATGAGTTTTTTTTGTATTTAGGGGCTATCCATGAATTACATCAAACGATTTTTAGGGTTTCGGGACCTCCTTATCCCCATGTAAAGTTTTGATACCCTTTCACGCAGGGCCGGAGCTTGAGTTGGAAAGGCCCCGGGGCAAAAGACAATTTGGGGCGCCATATTAAAATCAATTGTTATGATAATATCGTATAAATATTAAGTAAGAGCGACAGTTTTCTGTTAATGACGATATTTTATTGTTCACAACTTGTAGAAACAGTTATTATAATCTCAAGGCAATATCCTACATGTAGAATGTTTGCAAATGCTCTTATGACATTTGGTTACAAACGCAGAAACTTAAAACTAAAAACACTTTTTTCTAGATTTTCTAGAAGAAAATTTGTTTATTACCTTATTAAAGTCAATCTTGCGCGCTCTTTGATTTTCAATGGACAGTAGCGCTAAATTACTAAGTCTATTTTGTCCCATATTGAGGTACGCAAGTAGTTTTTGATTAACTTTAATTTAGAGAAAGTCCGTTCAGCTTTCGCAGTAGTGATAGGGACAGTAAGAAACATCAGAAGTGCTGTGTACACATCTGGATAACTGGACGACAACGCATTTTGGATTATCAAGAAACGGGCTAGCTCTTTGACATATTCCATTGAATTGATTTCGTTTGAAAATTTTGACCGTACAGAAAGCAACTGAGAGGAAAAGGAAAGTGACACATCATTCGAAAAGGTTTTGGAAAACAAATCTGCTTCTTGCTCCAACTCGCTCTTGGATGAATTTGTAAGATACTGAGGTTGCAGGATTTTATAAGTTTTCAGAACATTTTTCATTCCAACAAACCTAGATTCAAGTTGCGATAATATTGTATCTATCATCGGGTAGAAAACATTAACTCGAAGGCGTTGTTCATACTCTCATCTTGCGACAACTCATCAAAGTGAGACTTTACCTCACGTGATATTTTGTCTAGAAACTTTTCTTCAATTTTCCACTTACCGAAATTTTCTCTCAAGCTCTGAATTCTCTGTAACGCATTTTGAAGCTGATCATGTGCAAAAAAGATCGATTTTTTCTGACTGCAATAATTCTGTCGGTAAGTTCATTATTTGTAAAATTTCATCTTGAAGAACAAAATCAAAAGTTTCAATTTTTTTTTGTTCTTTCATGTTTCTTTTTTTTAACATTAAGTCAAACTAGCAAACTCTGAGGCCCGGTTTATCAATAGCAATTTATCCGTCAGTTAATGCTTAACTACCAGTTATTTTGGAAAGGTCGGTTTATCAACAACGGGATAACTTTATCCGGCAGATAAAATGTCAAATATTTATCTGTCAGTTTCAACTGGCGGATTGAACGATATCTGGAGGTTAAGGTCTCACTTTATTCGGTAGAGTTGTTTTGTATTGATTTCGTTGTGGTGCTGTATCAAATTTACTTGGGTTTTGAGCAAAAAAAATGGAAAGTACTAGTACTACTAATAAGATAGGATGCAATTTCACAGCTGAGGAGAGAAATTTGCTTCCAAAAATTGCAAATAAACATAAAAATGTTATAGGATATAAAAAACGGATGGGGCAACCTGGAAATCAGTTCTAATATTGACAGAACAGTCTCTTTGGTCATCCTAAATATTGCATGAAAATCCTGGTCATCCCACTTTTCGAAGTTGTCCACTGTTTCCCTAACTGTATAAGGTCTTTTCTCGTACTCAAGAACTTGCACAATATCCTTGTCCTCGTCGCTATCCAGAATATAATCATTCGGAAAATTGATATTTATCAACAACCAAAAACTCATCAAGAAAGAAAAATAAAAACACATAAACCTTTGGATGAACATTCACCAATAACCTAAGAAAAATATCGATTGATGCGACATGACCTTGTTCTTGTAACAACCAATGAGATTTCTTACATTCATTTTTCAGCATTGCCAACTTTCATTATCTGTCAGTTAAAAAACTAGAGAATAAAAACGAGTTGATAAACCGCTCCCAAACAAACTGGAACTTTATCTGCTAGTTACTTTTATCTGACGGATACTTAACTGATGGATAATATTGGATATTGATAAACCGGGCCTGAGTCAACTAATATGTTTCAATCTTTTTTTTCAAGTTTGTTTTTGTATAAAATTTTTAAATATGTCCAGAAAGGGCTAAATATTTTTCCCTTTTTATTCTCTGACAGGGGGGCCCTAAGGTCGGAAGCCCCATTGTAGATCCGGCCCTGCTTTCACGTTACTTCTTTTTTATACATATGATCCAAGAAATAGTTTTAACAAGAGTACCTATTACCAACGAAGATTTACGACACGACCAGCTGGCGAGAGTCGCAATAACTTTTCAGTGGTAATAGATATTATGCACGTGCTGTATGCTATATTTTATTCACAACTATATATAAAATTGTTCATAAAATGAAATACTATAGGGGGGAGGAGTGAAGAGCAGGAAGCGATATGTGTTGAGCTATCATGATGAAAACTATTGATGGTCATTTTTATTATTTATTGAGGTTATTTGTATTGTTATTTACTATTTATTATTTGTTTCCTGTTTCCCATTTTCTGATATGGTTACAGATAGTTACACATTGATCTGGGTCAGTTGGTCAGAAAGCGAATGTTTATGGAAACTATTGTTATTACTATTATTTTGTGAAAGGTATGTTATTCCTAAAAATACTAGTTCTAAACTGAAAATTCCATCCCATCAATTGCAAAACTTGCAAAAATATTACAGGAAATATAAAGTATTGAACTGTTAGTCAAAATAGTGCACGTGGAGAAAAATATTGTTTCTTAGATTTTTATCTATAAATTCTGAATTTACCACAAACTTTTTTGAAAAAAAATCTAAAACCTTGGATAAAAGATTTCCAAACGAGTTACAGAAATGTTTGTCCATTTAACGCATTAATAAATATTTGTTTTTTAGTAAAGTAAATTTGTTGAAAAAGTATATTTTGATCGATTTTTTTTAATGATCACTATTTTTTGTTTATCCCTCTTGAACGTCCTGCTTCGTAAACAGACTGATAAATATGTATGTTTAAAAAGGTTTTAACCATATTTTTTTCAATAACAATTTTTTAAGGTGTGCAAAATATTTTTGTGCATAATTTTAATAAATAACTGAATTTTAAGTGATGCATAATTTGTTGTAATAATATGGCGTTCGATTTATTGGTGTTTTGAGCACATGAATTAATTATAAATTCTTGGAATTTTGAAAAGAATCAACTTATTGAATATAGACCAACGTTTTTCACTGATCCTGGGTAATTTTTGAAAGCAGAATTCAGAATAGCCATGCTACAGTGAAAATTGAAAATTTTAGAATTTCTCACGAAACGAACAATTAACTTATGGATGCCGTGTACGTGCATGTATTTCTTTGGTACTACGTTTCAAAATGGCAAACAAATAAAAATGAATATCGTCGAAACAAGGGCAGTAATAATGTCTTGCAATGGTTCGAAATGAGCTTTGAGATGAAGATCCTCAAAAGCTACAAAAATTATCTAAGGATGTCTGTTCAATATTTTAAAGCGAAAGCCATAACCCACAAACTACATAACACGAGAGCCAAGGGCCAAATTATTGACGTAAGAATTGTTATTTATCTGGTGTCAAAATTGACCAATAGTAAAGTATTATTACAGTTTCCTGTAATATTATCGTTTTTAATAAAACGCGTTACCAATAGATATCGCAGAATAGTAATTATTCTAACGCTCTATAAGTTTTTGAAAAATATTTTTAAGAGACATTGACCGTTCAACTAAGAAGAAACAACTACTTTCCGGGCTATCGGCCCCGACGGATATTGGATTACACTTCAAATTCAAACGGGGCTGGCATATCTACAAGATATTTGAACCAGCCATTCTGGTTTGCAGTTAGAAGGGACAACATATCTTGTAGACCAGTTTCGGCAGATTTGCGCCTCATCAGTACATGGTATATGTTATCCGTCCGCAAGCTAAAAGCCTAATCACGGACTGAAGTAGTTACATACATTTTTATAGGCTTCTATTAATTATTGACTTAATATACTATTGTATGACATTCTAACAGTATAACAGTTTACTAGAAATAGCATCCAGTGAAGTGCACGCTCCAGGAACGGTTTTATTAAGGATACGGTTTTTTGCTTATTTCGGGAATATTGTTTATGAAACGTGTTTGGTGTATTACTTATTACGATTATTCAGTTATTTGAAGATTGTTCTTGATTTTTTGGTTTAGTTTTTGTTAGTAGAGACCTAAAGGTATTATTAGATTTGAAACTGTCGTTCGAATATTGAATTTATTACCAATTTAGCATTTATACCATTAATTAAAAAATTAATGGTTTTATTGCTCTGCTCTAATAATTAATAAATTTAAATATTTTAACCGTGGTAGCCACTAATTGATTTGAAAAAAATTCTAGATCATAGGCGTACGATGAAATTTATTTTCCATCCGCATTGGGTGTACGAAAAATTTTCTTATAACGGGTTCGTTTAGTTTTGGACAATATTTTTGTTGTCCCCGGTATTTTATACCATATATATGTCGTAACTTACAATTCGCTCTCGAATTTTTTAAACATTTTTTTTAAATTTGAACTCACATCTTTCTGATAACCTTTGATAAATTCAAACGTGACAATGTAACTTTGTCATTAAATTTAATGTAAACAAAAAATATTGTTCCTCGATAAGATAAAGAAAACTATGAAGATTTTGAAAAATATTTTCGGCAGATATTTATTAACCAAGCTATTTGAAATGAGAAGCCTTTCATATTTTTCCATATTGACTGAGTGGAGCTAATTTAAAGCTAATTAAATTGTAGAGAAAAGAATGTGAAAAGCTTTAAAATATGTGCTAGGTGCGTTTCTCAGCTATTCGATACAGATCTGACTGAAGTTGAACTCTCATAGTATGAAACGATTGCAAATTTATTATCGTTGTCTGTCTGTTTTTTGACTGTCGGAAACTTTTCGGGAAATATGGAAACTAAGAATGGTTTAAAAACATTTATGCATCAGGGTGACTTCTTGTAATCAGCATTTTGCGTTATACATAGACATAACCTTATTTATTGCGAAAAGCAACATTTACTCTTATTTTATAATTATGGGCTAGTGTCCCATATTTAAAAATATGTACCGAAGACAAGAACGTATTAAAAATAGAAAAGTCTTGTTTACATTTTGGTTGTCCCCAACATGTTTTAGACGAGACTGTAGTAGTATTCTTTACCGTTCATTCTTGTCAAGGTCGTGTGTATCTCATAATTTTGCGAATGTCATTCTTGACTATTGGAACCATAGATAACATAACTGGAACTATCAGCGATCATGCGTGTTTTAAGAGTGGTATTTGTTGATCGCAAATGCCTTGCGAATGCGTTTTATGGAATTTATAGATTATATTTAGGTATCAAGATCACTGTTATCAATTTTTTGACGAAATGGGTGATATGCCATTTATAGCAACGTAAGAAAATCTTGAAGATGAACCAATTATTCCATATAATTGTTTCAATCCTATTGACCGTTGATATTTTGAGTGAATAT